>JAQIWF010001686.1:0-11133 GCA_034694965.1 Ceratozetes gracilis | reverse complement strand
TCGCTCGGCAGGGGGGGGGGGTATACCTGTAATGTTAAATTTTTTTTTCGCGACAGGGGGGGTTTTCAAAATTTTTGCCGACAGGGGGGGTTTTGGTCTGACCCCCCCCTTGGCCATCCCTGTTTTCAAAGATAAGCGAAGGCAAAGAAAATTCCTTATATTAGTACCAAATCTAATCCATAATTAAATTGAATTTATTTCAAACTTGAGTATCAAAAACAGAACATCTTATCAATCGATTTCATCAATAATAGAAGATATAAACTCAAAATTGCATTTATTTGATAAAAGTTTCATGCTTATCCTTAGATATTTTATATCCAACAACTATTCCACTACAAAGGTAAAAATAGCTACCAACTTATATGGTTAGGAAAAGGAAAACAAACTTGGTCATAAGATGATTGACGATTGAGATACAAATGTTAACTCAATTATCAAAAGATATTATTTGAATGATTAACTCCTCATAACATCAAAGTTTGAAATATACATCAAATATATTGACTGCTGTTTTGCTAACATTTTTATTTTGAGATAAATCTTGAAATTATTCCCAATTCTAAACATTGATTAGAATTTAATAAATGATTCATTTAAATGAATTATCGCAAAATAAGTCAATGAGCTTGGTTCTATTACCTATATTTATTATTTCAATACTTCATTTTTAATGGGATTTCGAATTGAATAAAAATAGAGTTATTATGTTGACCTTGACCCAACTATCTTAACAATAATGTCAAATGATCAAGACTACTATATGTTAATAAATTTATCAGACAGTCATTAAAGTTATTAATTTAATTACATTTTTGAAGTGTTTTTCTAATCATTTATATGAAAATAAAGTGAATATAAGTTATTCTCTTTTTAAGTAAATTTATTGAATTCTTCTAAAAGTGTTGTTTGTTTTGACACTTTTGTCTTTTACTTCGGGGCACTTCTAAGTCGAGAGAGTTTAAAGGAAAGGCCTAAACCCGTCATAAAGAGAATGAATTCGAGGAAGTACTCAATGGAGAAGAGCACAAAACTGATGGTCGACTTTCCAAATGCGAACGAATACAAAGGCTTTTCTATAAAATCATTGTTTAAATTATGATATAAATTGTTTTTAACTAACCCTGGACTGCATAGAAGGCAAGTGTTCCGAAGAAAGTCATTATTAGGCCGAAGTGTACCATCAGATACAAAGCCATTGCATAGATTAGGTGTGTGGAGGCACCGATAAACCCCGAGAGAAATGCCACGCAACGGAGCAATAGAAGGACCGCCACATATATCAATATATCGGTTCTATCTCTGAGATCGTAAATGTAGACAAAGTCATCGACAGGTTTATTGCAATATTGGTTACACTTTTTGACACCGAAGTCGTTCCCAATTACATTGTGTTCTTCACATTTGGAACAGTCTGGAGTATTGTTGGCAATGACTGACACATAAATAAGACAATGCAAACAAATTAGAAATAGTATCATTGATACAGCAATGAAAAGTGTTCGGAGTGATGACCAGGGAGGTGGCAGTCTATTTGCCATATTTACGGATAAATTGTGAGCCAAACGATAACCGATTGTTAAGTGAGGAATAGAATCCAAATTTCAAAGTGATTTTGAATGCATGAGATTTGTATTATTGTTATCTGAGAGCAATATTTTTAATAAATCTATTCCTGAATTTCATAAAAATTGTAGCCGAGGTATAAAATAATGAACCAAATTATTATTATTGACAATAATGAGATCAAACTTTTTTCTAAGTTTAAAGTGTTGTCCAAACACTACTGAAATGAGATTTTAGTTTTAACATCAAATCCAATGAGTATTCTATCAGTTTATCGCTTATTTTAAATTGTCTTAAATTCAGTTTAAATCTATTTGAAATATCAGGGACAATTAGAATGAAGGGTTTTAACTAACAAAAAGTAAAATGACCAATAACTATAAAAGCATTGAACATTTTGCTAGATAAGAAATAGTGCACATTTTAAGCAATGGTTAAACATTTAACCAAAACAAATAAAAACAAATCTATTATATACCGGTATTTCACAATATTAGTGATTGAATTTCCTCTTATCTCAATTCTTTATGTTATTTAATAATCAAGATCAAGTTTTCATTAATTTCTGATTCTTTTGAAATTATAAAGTAGAAAAGGAACAAGATAAATCATGACTTACGGCTAATGATGTGCTGATCTTCACCATAAGTTGCAGACATCGACTAATGAAGACTCAAATCTCAAATTGGGATTCACTTTGAGAACAGTTAGGTTTTGGTCTTTGAATTAGAGTTGGAGTGCTTTGCAAACACTAACTATAAGTCAATACTGTATTCCACACACAAGGGTTCGGTTATTAAACATTAATTGCAATGCATTTTCATTAAACCATAACTAATTTACTGATTTGAGCCATCAATCAACTAATCCCACAACAATATTTTGCCCAAAGTAAACCATGCTCATTAGCAGAGCTACCAAGAACATCAATCGAATCGATCTCTCAATAAGGTGAATAAGAATGACAAGATTATTTATAATACAACTTTAATATTGTCCTAGCTCTGCTTATTACTAAACTGTCAAATAGAAGCTCATAACCTGGGTGCCACAACAAGTTTAAGTTTGATAGATATATTCTACAGAGTATTACATAAAGTAAACTTTGAAGCCCTATTGAGCCACTACTTATCCTAGAATATTGAATAAAAGATCAATGAATTTGTCTTGATCATTACTATAGGGTTATTAATATTAGGATTCGTAATTTATCAATTTTGACTTGCAAGGGTTGCCCTTGGTTGGCCTAAACCCTTGCAATAGAGACCAGCGACTTGATGTATCACCCGGTATTACATTTTAGTAAACAAACATAAGCAGCGAATGTGCATTTAAATAGTTGAATTGAAATGACAAATCAAATTTTGATGGTGTTGAAACATGTAAGATTAGTAATCAACTTTATAATAGTTATAATTTCATCTTGACTAATCACTTTCTGATATAAAATTACTAATAATTTTGTCCACCAATTGAGAGATTGGATCGACATTCGCAGTCAGTAACACTCATTATTTGTGATCCAAAAAAAGATAAATCACAGAGTAATGAAAAGTATGATTCAAGTCAATAATGAAGTACTAGTAAAGTATACTTTAGAATATCCACTAGGAAACCTCAAAAGTTCGTACTATTTTAAATAATCTAATAAAATTGAACTATTCAAAATGCATTCCAAATAACTTTTTCATCACTTTTAATAGCATTTTAATCAAGAATATTAATTAAACAATAAAATAGAATTATATAAAAGAGCCAGAACACTTTTAGACTAGAATATTTGATGAGTTAAAGCCTTGGTTTCAATTGAATACAACTATTCTACTGAATGAGTTGGATATCATAAAATTGAAATGGATTTGTGATGACTCAGTGATGAGCACCCTTTCCAATCCAAGGCACAAACCGCTTAAATTAAATCTATTTATTGTATTTAAATCATAGAATCCGTTGTTTTAATTATACATAGAATTAGTGAAAATAGAAATGTTGTAAATAAATGTTAGAAAAGAGTTAGAAATCAATAAAATATTTTATATTATTTTACAAAATTCTGATTGAAATCAATTCAAATACAGTTATATTGCGATCGAGTCTTCACTTAATGTGTCGTCAAATATGAGAATTAGATTAAACTTTAATACAATTCAAACTAAATTTAATTTATAGAAAGTCTTTGTACGCAATAAGAGAAATGATTAAAGTGTTAATCTATTTAATAGAGTCCTATCATAAGGGGTCGAGCATTGATTCGGAAAAGGCGCCCAAATTTCCCAAATGGCTGAGACTGGTCTGAATGTGATTGACGTGAACTTCCACCTGATTCTCATACTGAGGGATATTCGACGGCTCCAACATTTTCCTGATATCTGTGAGAGTATCTGAAAGTGACTTCAGTTCATAAGCGCTGACCTCAGAATCGGAGAACCCCCTCAGGTGTAGCATAAGTGACAACAAATGGGAAATCAGATCAATTGACGTCTCACTCTTCACCGAACGATTAGCTAAACCTCTTTCGACCAACTCTTTTGATTCGACCAAATACTTCTGTTTGACGACATCCGGCTGTGCGATGGGCGCCAATCCCTGTTCCGGTGCCATCTCTGCGCTATATTGTTGGACAGCCTTCAAGTAGTCATTCAAATCAGTGTTCAGTTTTTCCAATTCGAGAATAGTCTGCGCGTAATGTTTCTGAAACTCATGAGAAATAGTCTCCTGAAGGGATCGACTCTTCTCTGCCTCCGTATTCATAGCCTTGAGTTCTGTTATCTTCTTTTTCTTCACCTGAAGAATCTTCGAGAGACGGACTAAAAGGGCCAGAAATTTGATTGGAAAGCCTCCAAGAGTTCCCTCCTCTTGCATATTAGAAGAACTGACTACAGCTCCTGTTTTGGATGGCGTGGGACCGGCCAGAAGTGGGTCGTTATCACCCAAAGCTTGTGCCACTTGATTGCCCAGTAATTCGAGAAATCGGGGGGACGTAAACATCGGGAGTCGTGGCCTTACTTTCGTTTGAAATGAATTCAAAGGCATAAACTCTGGCGTATCGTTACTCAGCACTTCATAATCTGGTAGAGAGTGAGTGCCGATCCCATTGCGGTCAAATGTAAGACGATAAGTGCCATTAGTGGTGTCCACCGCATCAATAGTACCACTGAAAAGGCCGTCCTGTGGTTTGCGTAGAAGTCCTGTAACTTTGGAGCCAATTACGAGGGAAAGGGGAATATTTTCGGGTAAATCCCGGTATTGACTGAAGTCAACCACTTTTTGTTGCTGTAAATGACGTATTTTATTCCGTTTGGCGTTAAGGGAAGCCCTCTCTTCAGCAAAGAAAGCGGGTGAACAGCGCCGGGGTTTTCCCATTAAGCGGCGGATTTTGCACCACTGGACTCGAGTTAGAGAACGGGTCTTCAGGTGTGGGAACGACTCCTTCAGACAAATACAAAAGTCGTTTTGGCCCAAAAACAAGGGCTGATCGATATTTGCGTAAAACCACTCAAAACACACCCATTTGTGAGCCTTCGGTAACTTTAGAAGAGTTCTGAGTCGAAGACCCACTCTTTGGGCCACTTTTTTATCCAAAACGCCGGTCTGTCCTCTACTAAGGGATTGCACTGAATGAGTGGTGGCCACAGCCGTAGCCAGTCTTTGGCTCTTACGGGCGGATTGCGGACCACTAAGCGGTGATCGGGCCGTGAATTGGGTTTCTTCGTCCTCGTTGTAAATCAATCGGTTCCGCTTCCGAGCTCTCATTGGATGTCCCAAACGTTTGGAGGGACTCAACATTTCATTCATTGCTTCGGACAACAAATGAATTACAGATTCAAATGAAATCAATTAATGAATTAACAGATAATTATCTGAAATACAAGTCTTTGAACAACACTTTTAAATCACTTTAAACTCTGTCCGCCATTTCACTAAACATTATCCATACATACAATTGTCCACTAATTTCTGTTCACTAAATACGGCTTTAAAGGCATAACTATGTCTACAAGTATTTAGCGCACAACTAATACTCGGCATCTGATTGGATGTGGAGTTTTCGGGACAACTTTTCTATTGATTAGAATTCAATGAAATAATTTGTAGACAAAAGTGATTAAAAATGAATGCAATTAATGAACGAAAGTTTTGAGTGAGGAGTGGAGGAACCAAACGACTCGTGTTTGTGGAGTGGTTTGTCGTAAACAGTGCTGACATCCGACGGCTTTCCACTCATTGTTTATATTTTGATGCGATTTATATCGACTTTAAGTGACGTAACATTAAATTGATTTGTATTTTAATTAACAGTATTTCAATCATAAGTTTAACCCATTTTTGTTGCCTTTATTTGTAAGCAATTCTTCGCACAAAAGTCTATCCAATAATTGTATTCATTATTAACTGATTTCCGATTCAAAATCGTATCCAAATTACAAACATTTTGGACCCGAATTGCAATTTAAATCAAAATTAACTGAATTTTAGCCAAAATTCAATATTGAATAATAAATTTGTGCACAAATGGAGAGTCAATACAACACTAGATCTCCAGGTATTACATGATTTACATTTGAATCAATGTTTAAAATGACAGAACAATTGTCTCAATTCAATGATAATTAATGGCATTTCTTATGACAGCTGTTAAGCGATTGTATAGAGAGGCCAAAGAACTGCTTAATGACAGAACGGCTGAATATTTCGCACAACCCTTAGATGTGAACCCTCTTTAAACTGATGTAATTTCTTGACTTAATTTGTGATTGAATTGTAGGACAATCTGTTTGAATGGCACTTCACAGTGAGAGGTCCGCCCGACTCTGACTTTGCTGGCGGTGTATATCACGGAAGGATAATATTGCCCACAGAATACCCAATGAAACCGCCCTCTATTATAATGCTTACCCCCAACGGGCGCTTCGAAGTCAATAAGAAGATATGTCTGAGTATATCAGGCCATCACCCGGAGTCATGGCAGCCCTCCTGGTCTATTAGGACAGCTCTTCTCGCTATCATTGGTTTTATGCCCACTGAGGGTTTGGGTGCCATCGGATCACTCGGTCAGTGCTTTTATACTCTTTATTTAACTAATAGTTTGTTTCACTTTCAGACTATCCATCAGAAGAGAGGAAATCTCTGGCTTTGAAGTCACAGAACTGGAACTGTCCCTCCTGTGGACTCATCACTCGCTTAATGAAATCTGAAGACTCGTCTGTCATCGAGAGTGCGGCCAATAAGGAGGCGAAAGAACTCGCGAAACAAATCAGTTTCAAAGTATGCTTTCATCCATTCATTTGATTTCCATTTTTTAAATGAATCTTTTATTAGGGAACGGCTCCAAAGTCTAGCGAACAAGAGTCCAGTCAAACAAACTCTGCGAAGGTATCTAAAGATGGAGACGAGACCAGACCTGAGTCGAGCCCTGTTTCGAACGAATCATCTGTTCCTACGACTGACCAAAACAGTGATGAGAATGAAGTCCATCGAAGAAATGTGAGTCAAATGCATTCCAATACGACTAACGCCAACACAACCACTAATACGAACACCAACTCTAACGGCACTCTACACTCGTCGTCCGCCGGCTCTCGATTTACCACATATTTGATTGCAGTGTTGGGTTTGGCCATCGGTTTCCTACTCTTTAGGCGTTTGTTTTTGTTGTGAACTTTTGTTTATTTGTTTATATTTTTCATAATTATATCAAAATTCTATTCTTTTTATACAAAACCGGTTTTATTCTCAACAGAACTTTATTTTAGTTTAACTTATATTTGAATTAATGTTTTGAATCTATTCTTTAATTAATTCAAAAGTATATTAAATGCAATCAATTCAAAGAATATTAGAGACTAATAGTAGTTCCCATCCATTAAATGCATATTATTTTCGTCAGTAAAAGAATAAAATTGAGAAAAGTTTAGAATAATAACCGAAAAATCATTTTATGTCATCTATTTTGTAAGTCTCAGTGATGTCAGCCCTGAGACTGGAATTTGGGGTCAAATATGCCGATAAAAATTGCTCAGAAATTTGGGCAAAAGTTCAAAGAAAACTTTGAAATGTATCGAAGGCTTACTTTCTATTAATAGAAATGGTATTCCATTAACTGATCGCTCAATCAGTTATCAGATTATTGAGTGATTCTCATCTCAAAAGTATTGAAATGATTTATTCAAAAGTATTCTTTGATTTAATAGTTTTGAATTCAATTCTTTGCTTTTGGTTTAAATGTGTGGAGACATCGAATATATCGATAGTTCCAATTGACTCAAATTTAGAGTCCAATTCAAACTCCAATTCATTCGTCAATTCATTGCATCAAATACTTCACAGGATTTCTATTCTTGAAAGTGATTCTCAGAGACAAACCAATGTTTTGAGTGATATAAGCCGTGGGTTGGCCCGACTCGAGAGCCAACGCCAGGACATCATTTCTACTATCGATCGGTCAGAGGCGCGCATATCTAACAGACTCGATGACATCAAAGGAGACTTAGGGAAGACTATAACACTTCAGGAAGTAATACGTGATGATCTCAATAAATTGGAGCAGGAACAAGTTTCCAATAAAATTTGGATATTAGAACAGTTAAGGACAGTCGGCAAAAGAAATACAAAATTAGAGGATCTGAATGATCCTAAGCAATCACTGAATATAGTGAGCGCTGACATCGAGGCTAACCTACAGTTGGTTCAAACGACTCTCAATAGTCTTAAGCGCTCTTCCAATCAAATCGATGAAAAGATCACAAGTCTATCGAATAATGTGTCGGGAATTCTGAATGAAACCAAAGTAATGGTTAATAATTCGAGAAATTATGTCGAAATTAAAACATTCAATAAAGCAATTCGTAATGTTTTAGAAGAAATGAAGAAATTGGAGAAACCAAATGTTTTTATCAGGAGTTCCACTCTTGAGTCCAATTCGAGTGATTCCTTTCCAAAGGATTGCAAACAAATTCAAGATAATCAAAGTCAGAAGAATTTGAGTGGAGTCTATCGAATCAAACCATTGACATCAGATCAGCCAATATTTGTCTTCTGTGACATGAAAACAGACGGCGGAGGTTGGACTGTATTCCAGAGTAGGCAAGACGGGACAGTCGACTTCTTCCGTGATTGGTATGAATATAAGTATGGCTTCGGAAATATTGCGAATGAGTTTTGGTTAGGAAATGATAACATTCATCGCATAACTTATCAGAATATATATGAACTTCGAATCGATTTGGAGGACTTCGAGGGCGAGAAAGCATTCGCCAAATATAATGGGTTTGCCATCGGATCTGAAAATGAAAACTATATGATTAAACTTCTGGGAAGTTTTGAGGTAAACTTATTGCTTATCCACTCCTATTTAATTGAGTGTTTTAGGGCGATGCCGGAGATTCCATGAATTATCACATTTCTATGCAATTCTCGACTAAAGATAACGATAATGACAACTGGAGTGGAGCTAACTGTGCAGTAGACCATACAGGAGGGTGGTGGTACAACCAGTGTGAGACAGCTAACCTTAATGGACAGTATTTGGCGGGACTCTCTCCACATGAATATAAAGGAATATATTGGTCAGAATGGCAAGGACCAAGCTATTCACTCAAAAGAGTCGAGATGAAACTCAGACCAATCCATTCAAACAACTAAATAAACAAAATTCATATTTTATTTATTTATTTCATTGGATTTTTCTCTATTCAGTAATAAGAATAAGAATTAAATTAAACAAAATGTCAAAGAAGATAAAAATTCCAATTTCAGAGAATATGAGTTTAGTTTTGACTCAATGTATGACAAAATATTTGCTAAACAATTAATCATTAAATTTAATTCACAATTAGTTTTATTTATTAATTCATTCATTTGATTGAACACTGATTTGTCATTTCATTCATTCAAATGATGATAATATGCAACAAATTAATGACTTCGAAGGTAACAATACTTCAGGCATTTCCAAACAAACCGGAGGCCACAGCTCTCATCATTGGCCTATTAGTACTGGAACACTGAGCATTTATATCATCTTGGTTACTTTCCCACACCATAACTCCTCCAAAGCCATTGTCACGAACCCATTTAGCTTTTCTAATATAACAGAAAAGAGAAAATTAATCAAGATTACTTTAGAATATCATGTTTTACTGTAAAGCAGATATGGGATCATCAAAGCTGACCCATTGATTTCCACTATAAGCAATGGGACCGATATCTGTGCGCTCAAGTTTCCAACCCTTTGTTTTAATTGATTTGCAAATCTCAGAGTAAAATATTTGTGTTGACTCTCCAACTATGGGTGCATTCATTCCGTGTTGGTTCGGGTCTTTAAGTGTGAATTTGACGCCATAGAAGGGAACGCCCATCAATAACTTATTTTTAGGTACCTTTGAGGCCCAGTAGTTCATTGAGCGTTGCACCCATGGCATATTAGAGTGGTGGCCAGTCTTTCCATCCCAACCTCCTGCTGCATCATAATCCATCACATTTATAAAATCTAAAGAACTAAAATATAAAAGATTATTTAAAGCTAACAGAATAATAAGTAAAGTACTATTAATTGACCTTGCCAATGTGCTAAAGTCATACGCTTTCTCTGAAATCCATTCAATTGGATGGACGGCTGCAGAAAGAGTTTGTTTCGCAGACAAACCATTCTTTAATTCCTGTGGAAATGAAATGCTATTAATTGACTCACAACTAATAATCAAGCATTCATTGCAGTAGATTTTCTAAAAGAGAACAAGAAAATGTACCTTGAGTAGATCAGCAAAGCCTTTCTTTTCTGGTTGGTGTGCTGTATCGCATTTGTGACCTGGACAACCAGGATATTCCCAATCCAAATCCAAACCATCAAACTTGTATTCATTGAGTGTATTGATTGCACTCTTCACAAAATTGGTTCTGAGTGTAGAGTCAACCACTATTTTACCCAATTGACATTCATTGCCCCCACATCCCAGTACTCCAACTATTTTCAAATTAGAGTTCTGTGACTGAAGTGCTTTGAGTTGTTGCAGAATATTCTTATTCTGTTCAGAGTTATGGAAACCCATTCCAAGACTTTTCCCGTCTATTCTTAAGAGACCGTATGCGAGCACATGAGTGCATAGTCTTGGATCAATTACAGTTGCTGGAGTTGTTCCTTGGTCAACCAAGAAGTAACAACTAAGTTTGCGATCCGCTTCAATTGAGCTTCCTATGGAAGCAAAGAGCAAAATGACCAAGCATAGCATTTTCATTTCTTCCCTTATAATGTTCACTAATTTTCAAAACAAATGAATTTAAGTACAAACGAAACGATTGAATGCAACAGACGTTTGATTTATCTATTGATTAGACTTTTATCGGTTCTCTCCTTATATATGCGAACAGTATCCTTACTCAGAACAGAAAATAATTTATATGTAAGGATCTTCTCTTTCATTGGATATCATTCAAACGTAAGGCAGTCCTTAATTAGAGAGCGATATTCAACTCTCACACACTGTCAGCAGAGATGCACAAACAGTATTAATGATTTTGAAGTCTTTTTTTAAATATTGTGTTACAGTTTGCTTAATATGCAAAACACAC
>JAQIWF010001685.1:0-11137 GCA_034694965.1 Ceratozetes gracilis | reverse complement strand
ATTTTAGTTGTATTTTCCTCTTCGATGATAATTGGCTTCAATTTGATTACGTCTTCGATCAACAGTCAGACTATTATTACGTTTAATTTTTGCATAAATTGTATTTAATTAATGGAAAACACATTAAGACTAATATCAAGATAAAGGTATTACTAATTTAAGTATAAATGTGCTAAAAATTATTAATTTAGATACTAGGTTTTTTGGAACGACTATCATCTAATAGATATCCATTGGGTTTTTCATGTGCTGATCAATTTGTTGTAACTAAAAACATATCATTCAAGGTAATTATTAATCAGAGGTGCGCAAGGGGAGGGTGTAACCAAATTCTTGCAGATTTTTTCAAATTTTTAAGGTTTTTAATAGAAATCTCTCCATTATGTTTGAAAAAATCCACCATTTTACCCCTAAATAGACAACTTAGACACATGCGCATCCCTCTTATTAAGTTTTAAAATTTGATTGTTTATTTTTTTTAATTAGATCATCATAATCTCAATGAGATTTTTTATTTTTACTCACAAAATTGCTCGATCATTAAAGGCTGAATTGAATTTTTACAAATAAATATAAAAAAATGATTACTTAAAATAATTAAAGTTAATAAAGTTGTTGTGGATTTCCATTATAATTAATGTTCTAGAGAAATTAATAAACCATATTACGGCTTTAATTTTAACATTTGAGTTTTGAAATTAACGGCCGTAATAAACAATTCCAAAAGACCCCCTTGCATATTTCCAAAAATATTTTGACACTAGGGGGTAGTCAACGGTGAAAAATTTTAGAGCCCCTTTTCTTATGCGAAAATTATATACCCATTGAAAAAATTTAATAGAATTGAACTTGCTATCTTGAATATGTAAATGTAAATGATGTGTATATAGCAGGGTTTGCCACGTGTCCCTTTGCCAGGGGGGTTTTGGTCTAACCCCCCTCGGCGAACCCTGGTATATAGGTCTGAGAGGGGCGAGACTATGCCTGACCTTCAGTTAGATTCCATGAGTGAATACCTGAGAGGTTAGTAAAGTTTGTTAATATGAGTGTTGGAAAGATTCAAAACCTATGTTTAGGTCAAACACTTTGTAGGGTTTGTGGGTATATAAGAGATGACATTCTCTTGATATCCAATCAGTCTTAATATGTAGTCTTAATGATCAGTTGCTCTGAGATAGAGCTAAGTTATGTTTATTTGCTTTGACTGTATTTATGTGAAGTCAAGCTTTTAGTCGATTTTAGTCGCGACTTATTTATTATGTTTTATCGACAAATGAATTGATTATTAAATTGGTTTTGATTTGAATTGTGATTTGAGTTTCATTTATTGATTTGTTGTGAGAAAGACCTTTGAATTGTGGGGAACCCTTAGGTTCGGTGTATAGCCTGGGGTTCGCCCACATCATTAGTTACACTTGTTTTTAATTGAGCTGTTATTTTATCACCAAGCTTCTTTGCCTCTGCCAATGGATTATTTAAAATAGCCTTGGTTTTTTCAAACAGGTGTTTCAAAGAATTATAGTCAGTCTTGACCTGGTTGACCACTTGCATAATTGGATCTTTTACAATTGAGACCAATTCAGCTGTCAAACGGTTCTTGGCATCAATCAATTGATTTTTGATATCAGCTGGCACACTTTTAATTTGGAATTCAATGTCCTTCAGCTTGTCCTTGATATAATTGACCTCTTCCTTAAGTGTAGCCTTTAAAGTGACCTTGGCTCCTTCAATTTGTTTTTTAATTTCCAAGCTAATAATGTCTTTCAAACTGCCCCCATTGTGAATAACCTTGTTAAACTGAGCGGTCAAATCAGAAAGTCTTGTGTGCATTACATTTGATAACTGCTTCCCAGAGTTGAGGTAATTATTGAGTTGTCCGGTGACGGCCTTTAGAACCGATCCCTTGCCCTTCAAAGTTACACCAAGCACATTTTTAGTGCCTGTCAACTGTCCCTTGATATTAGAGACCACTCTTCCTGCTGTGGCCTTTACATCATTCAACTGACCGATCACTTGATTGGCACCGGTTTTCGGGATATTTTTCAGGTTATCAATAGTTTTGTGTAAATCTGTAGTCTTTCGGGACATCTCTTGAAAGACATTCTCAACTTTCTTCACAACTCCGCCCACTTTAGCGGCAATTTGTTGCTCGAACTTTTTGATTTCATCGAGGCGAGCCTCAATTCTTTGGTGCATTTCAGTGAGCACATTATTAAGATCACCCTTCGCTGCTTTCAACTTGGTCTCTATTTGGGTCTTTAATGCTAGCAATTGTTGCTTGGTTTTTCTCAAAACATCACCATGTTGTTTCAAAAAGTCCTTCAGTTCACCCTGTAATTTTGTCTTAATGTCGCCCACTGAAATTGAAACTTGATGCTCCAAATCAAGTATTCTGTTCTTGGCCTGATTGAATCCCATTCCAACCATGTCAATTGCATTCTCAACCTTGGCCTTAATCTGAGCAGGCACACCTCCCAATGCCAAATTTGCAAGATGAAGTGCTCCATCAATTTTAACATGCAATTTATTTGCAAAGTTGTTATAAGCATCTCGCACAATTTTTAAATGACTTCCAATTTGATTTTTCAACAAATCTGTAATTTTACTTATACCTAGTTGCTTTGCAATGTTTAGTTTATCCAAAAGTGCATGCTTATATGCATCAACGGTAGCTTTAACTTTGAGCAATTCACCAAGAGCAGCGCCAAAGGGTCCTAGATAAGCAACAGCCCATGCTTCAAGACAGGCCTTTAAATCACCTTCCAACATTTTCTTGGCATTTTGAAGTTCTGCCTTAAGCACAGCCACCACGGTGGTTTTCAACTTCTGGACAATGTGAGCAATGTCATCTTTTAATGCGCTGATATGCAATGTGAGGGTATCTTTCAAAATGTTCCTGGCATCATGCCATGCATTCTTGAGAGCACCGACCACTTTGCCCGGGATTTTCTTAACCATTTTCACCGCATTCTTAACTGAATTCTCCAAATCCTTTACTCTTTTAACAATTGTTTGCCTGATATGTGTCACATCATGAACAACATTCTTGACCTTGTTGGTTATGCCATGCACTTCATCCACCACCTTTTTCGCCACACCCTTGACAGCATTGGTCACGGCATGTGTAACACCATGCACAACATGCTTTATAGCATGGCCAATATGGTGCAGGAATCCATAGAAAACATCAGTTGAATTATGAATTTGATCCACCTCAGTCTGGCCATCATCAGCATAGTAGGCACCAGGATTATTAGAGAGGTAATCAAGGTGATTCCACAGTGCATAGGAGGTATTATCAAAGTCGATCTCCAAGAGAACTGTTGACAGATCATCGACTATACAATACTCCTCTTCACAGCTCTCGTCGACTAAATTTTCATCTGAGTCATCAATAGCAAGGTCATTAATAAAAAGGCCATCATTTGCAAGGTCCTCTATAAATATTGAGAATAAATTAGGATTATTCAATAATTATCTATTTAAACTAATCTACTTTTGGAGCAAGTATAAATTTACAAAATTGTTTATCAATTAGTTTAAATGTGTTGTGAAAATTAATTATTTGCAAGAACAATAAATGATAATTTTAACTTATTGATATTTTAGAAGTAAATAAATTATTAGAAATTAGTAAATATCTCACGAGAATAGACCAAGCTTGTTTGTATCAGGCTTACAATTAATAAAATGAGTGACAACTTCATTCCTGATTCTTTAAATATTAAGAGGCATTAGTAAAAGCATTTTAAAATGTGATCAAGGTAACTTACATCGTGGAAGGACAAATAATTGTGAAATGTTACCTACTGAAACTTGTTCTTAAATAAACAGTTTTATCATGATCTTTTATCTTAATTTGACGCCAAAGTTCATAATTATTTAACCGTCATGTGATAATCAACTTGTTAATTATTAATCTGTTTAATTTAAGGATTTAAATGGTAATATGATTTTATCTTAGATATCGGTTACCTAGGTAACTTACAAATTTTCCATTAATTCGCTTATCCAAGTTCTATAAACTTGCAATAAATAGCATGTATTTCCTTAAAGTTTGTTAAGAGATTACACAAAAAACATGATAAGAATTTTATGGAAACAAATGCCATCTGAAAATAAAGGATATTTTCTCAAGATTATCTTGATCATGGTCATGAGCTTATATGGGATATAAAGAAGGAAAACATATTTATGACGTCTTTAAGACCTGGGATATAACCCTTGGAACGGGATTTACGTCTTTAAGGAATGAGTAAAATATTATTACACTTAAAAATGACATTTATCATCATTTTCCTAGATTATTAATTAATCTCAATATTGAATGGTTTAGTTCATTTATGTTTAGTTCAGTTCAGGGAAGCGAAAGTGGGAAAAGTTAGCCATTTGCCCCTTTAAACACAAAATTTTCCATTTACCCCCACCCTGTTTTTTGGAAAAAAAAAATGATATATAATGAGCTTGAATTACTGTTCTGTGTTCCTGAACGGGTAGCTCTTCTGGGGGGGTGGGTGGTAGTAGAACTTTCTAAGCGAGAAGAACTTGCTAATTAATCCCATGATAAAAATTTATTTGTCTTAATGTAAAATATTGATCGAAAAAGTTTTAAAAATGCCAAATTTTATTTATCAATGTTATCATGTAAGTTATCAACGCACTTTTTGCAAGGCAATCACAATAGCATTAATCTGATTAAACATATCCTGGAGTGTTGCTCTCACAGCAGGAATGGCTGTTTTCAGTTTGAGTTGCACCTGGAGGTTCACACCAACCAATGTTCTGACATTCTGTTGCATAACAGCAACATTTTGAGTGTGGAAGTTTTTAATATATGGATCCAGGATACTCTTTACGACAGCAGTGGCTCCCTGTGCTTGTAGAGCAAGATCATTAGTTCTGATATTAGCCTCATTCAAGACCCGTCGGGCAAAATCCAAAACTGGTTGAATTTTAGCCTTGATTATTGGTGCTGGGCCACTCAGTGAAGGGATGGCTTGTGCAACTGCTGCACCCAATTGTGCCTGGATCTCATTAACCATAGCTTGATATTGACCTTGTACGTTAGCCAATATAGTATTGACACTGGTTTTTAATTGAGCGGTCACTGCAACCCCCAATTTCTTAGCTTGAGCAAGAGGATTTGTCAAAGTTGCCTTTGTTTGCTCCAGAGCAGTTTTTAAAGCATTGATATCATGTTTAACCTGTTGGACAACCTGGACAATTTGCATGAGCGGGTCCTTTAAAATTGCTGTTAATTGAGCAGTCAATCGGTTCTTGGCATCAATCAATTGGTTCTTAATATCAGCTGGCACACTCTTAATTTGGAATTCAATGTCCTGCAATTTTCCCTTGATATAATTAACCTCTTCAGTTAAGGTGGCTTTTAGAACAACCTTGGCGCTTTCTAATTGTTTCTTAATTTCCAAGCTAATAATGTCCTTCAAACTGCCTCCATTTTGAACAACCTTGTTGAATTGAGCGGTCAATTCAGTCAATCTCGAGTGCA
Organism: Ceratozetes gracilis; assembly: GCA_034694965.1. Taxonomy (NCBI): domain Eukaryota; kingdom Metazoa; phylum Arthropoda; class Arachnida; order Sarcoptiformes; family Ceratozetidae; genus Ceratozetes; species Ceratozetes gracilis. The sequence continues at coordinate 5,628 of JAQIWF010001685.1, read as the reverse complement.
TCACATTTGACAACTGATTACCAGAGTTAAGGTAATTATTGAGTTGTCCGGTGATAGCCCTCAACACCGGTCCCTTACCCTTCAAAGTAGCAGCAAGGGCATTTTTATTGCCTAACAGCCCTCCCTTGAGATTAGTCACCACCTTTCCTGCTGTAGCGCTGACGTCATTAATCTGTCCAATGACTGCATTAGCATTGGTTTTGGGGATATTTTTCAAGTTGTCAATTGTGTGCATCAAATCTCCCGCTTTTCGGGACAATTCCTGAAATACATTCTCAATTGGCTTAATAACAGTACCAATTTTAGCCAAAATTTCTTGCTCAAACTTCTTTATTTCATCCAGACGGGCCTCAATTCTACCCTGTGCATCAGTAAGGATAGTATTTAGTTCACCCTTGACTACCTGCTTTAACTTAGCTTCGATCTGGGTCTTCAGTGTCATTAACTCTTGTTCAGTTTTCTTTAAGACATCACCATGCTGTTGCAAAAAGGTCTTCAATTCAGCTTGTACTTTAGTCTTAATGTCACCCACAGCAACTTCAACTTGGTGTTCTAAATCAAGAATTCTGTTTTTGGCATGAGTTAATCCCATTCCTACAATATCGATAGCATGCTCCACTTTATCTTTAATCTGAGCAGGAACACCTCCTAATGCCTGGTTTGCAAGGTTGAGTGCTTGGTCAATTTTAATGTGCAATTGATTTTGGAAGTTATTGTATGCATCTCGCACAACCTTTAAGTGCTGATCAATTTCATTTTTTAACGCCTGGGTTATCTTACTTATTCCCAGTTGTTTTGCAATGTTCAATTTATCAAGGAGTGCATCTTTATAGGTGTCAATGACGGCCTTGACCTTTAGCAACTCTCCAAGAGCAGCTCCAAATGGACCTAAATATGCAATAGCCCAGGCTTCAAGACAAGCTTTTAAGTCACCTTCTAAAATTCTCTTGGCAGCATTGAGTTCGGCCTTGAGCACAGCTACCACTGTATTTTTCAGCTTGATAACAATATTAACAATGTCGTCTTTCAGGCGTCCAATATGCAGAGTGAGTAAATCGCGGGCAATATTCTTGGCATCAATCAAAGCATTCTTAAGAGCACCTAGCACTTTACCAGGGATCTTTATAATGGCCTTCACCGCATTCTTCACCCCATCCGCCAAATTTTTGATCCATTTTATAATTGTTTCCCTCGGATGAGTGATCAACTGGACTACACTCTTGACCTTGTTTACTATTGCATGAACCTCATCTATCACCACCTTGGCTACACCTTTTACCACAGCCGTCACTGTCTTAACCACGACATGAACTACACCTTTCACCACATGTTTGATGCCATTCCAGACTTTATGCAGGAATCCATAGAAAACATCTGTTGAGTTATGAATTTGATTGACCATGGTCTGACCATCATCAGCATAGTAGTAGTTGGGATTTTTGGACATATTATCCAGGTGAGACCACAATGCCATTGACTTGTTTGTGTAATCCACCTCGGACACAACAGTTGAGAGGTCATCACGAGTACAGTACTCCTCCGCACAACTCTCGTCAATTAAACAGTGATCCCGGTCGTTTGAGCATTCCTCTACATTGTCATAACAGTTTATCAATTAAACAACTGATCATGTTAACAATTTAGCATATCTTACGTGAATAGACCAAGTTTGCCGAAATAAGGCCCAGAATAAATAAAATCACCGAAAACTGCATAACCGGCGCTATAATTAGACAAATAAATGAAATAATTTGAGCATGATTAATATAGAAAGGTGTCAATGATACTTACAATATTATTGACAAAATTTATATAAAAAACTATCAAGTTCTTTATTCACAATATTTAGCAAATATTGAGAATAAATATTTCTGTTATAAATTTCGCAAACTTTATATACTTTTATTAGAAATTTTATCTTGCTCTTTTATCATATTTGCGTCTTTTAAACTAAAGATTAGTTTTAAATCATATGACAGTTGATTTAATCAATATGTTCTTGATAATCATAAGGAACTCAGGGTTAGCCAAAACCCCCTTATATTTAATCTATACAATTACCCCCTGGCTGAGCCCATGGAACCTAGATCCTTATTCTAGCACTGTTAAGCCAGTTATTTTTAAAAAATAATGAACAAGATCAGTCAAAAAACAAACTAGAATATAAAATTTATCTCTAACTCATCTTGCTCAGCTCTGTTGCGCAAGATTTATGGATTTTTTCTTAATAGATTCAAGGATATATCTTTCAAATACGGCCAAGGGGTAGGTGTCAGTCCAATAACACAAAGTTATCCAAAACTCTCAAAATCTCCCTGATCCACTCGATCGAGTAAAATAGAAATTTTGGGATTTTTGCTTTAAAATTTGGGTTTTCGAGAGAAATATTTGAATTTTTTTACTTATGATGTATTACAAATCCAGTGAAATTTGATAGACCCCCTTAAAGTCGCTGACCATGGCTGATTTATTAAGTACTTTAAGTATGTAACACAGAGATGAACAGGTTTCTTTTTAGCAAGGAAGAGATCAATTCTTTTGTCCCTTATTCACACAGGTTATTTACTATCATCTTAATTTTTACAGGGAAAAGGGTAATTTTGAAGTATTCCGGAATAGGCCTTCACATCCCTGATTCATCAGTTATGTTCAAAAAATTATTTTAATCTCTCTTTTAGACAAGATCATTTATTCATGGTCAATTTTAAAAAATAAATAAATTTAATGCTTTGAAAATGCAATTTAATTAATTTTTACATTTCTTAGAGTTATCATGTAAATTTTTATTTTACTTTTTGTAATGCAACCACAATAGCATTGATTTGATTGAAGGCATTCTGAAGGGCTGGTCTCACAGCAGGAATGGCTGTCTTAAGTCTAGCCTGCACCTGGAGGTTCACACTTACCAAGGTTCTGGCATTTAATTGCATAACCGCAACATTTTGATTGTGAAAGTTTACAACATAAGGATTTATAACAGCCAGGACGACAGGATGTGCTCCTGCTGCTTGTTGAGCAAGATCACTTGCTCTCACATTTGCCTCATTCAAAGCCCGTCGGGCAAAATCCAAAACTGGTTGAATTTTAGCCTTGATTATTGGTGCTGGGCCACTCAGTGAAGGGATGGCTTGTGCAACTGCCGCACCCAATTGTGCCTGGATCTCATTAACCATAGCTTGATATTGACCTTGTACATTAGCCAATATACTATTGACACTGGCCTTTAATTGAGCTGTCACTGCAGCACCCAGTTTCTTAGCTTGGGCAAGAGGATTTGTCAAAGTGGCCTTGGCTTGTTCCAGGACATTTTTTAAAGTATTGACATCATGTTTCACCTGGTTAACAATCTGGATGACTTGCATAAGCGGGTCCTTTAAGATTCCGGTCAATTGAGCGGTCAATCTGTTCTTGGCATCAATCAGTTGATTCTTAATATCAGCAGGTACACTTGTAATTTGTAATTCAATGTCATGCAATTTGTCCTTGATATAAGCTACTTCTTCATTCAAGGTAGACTTCAGAACAATCTTGGCGTTTTCAAGTTGTTTCTTAAGTTCCAAGCTAATGATGTCCTTTAAGCTACCTCCATTAGTAATGGCCTTGTTGAATTGAGCGGTCAATTCAGAAAGTCTTGAGTGCATAACACCAGACAACTGGTTACCAGAGTTGAGATAATTATTGAGTTGTCCAGTAATGGCTCTAAGGACGGGTCCTTTGCCCTTCAAAGTTGCAGCAAGGGCATTCTTATTTCCAATCAAACCACCCTTGATGTTTTGTGCAACTCGTGCAGCTGTGGAGCTGACGTCATTAATCTGTCCAATGACGACATTGGCGTTGGTTTTGGGGATATTTTTCAAATTGTCAATTGTGTGCATCAAATCTCCCGCTTTGCGTGAAAGTTCCTGGAACACATTCTCAACAGGCTTAATTATTGGGCCAACAACAGCGCCAATCTTGGCTGCAATCTGGTTCTCAAAAGTCTTCATTTCATCAAGGCGAGCCTCAATTCTAGCGTGCATTTCATTGAGAACAGCCTGAACCTCACCCTTGGCTACCTTGAGCTTGGCTTCAATCTGGGCTTTCAATGCCATCAATTGTTGCTCGGTTTGTTTCAAAATACCACCATGTTGTTGCAAAAATGCCTTTAATTCAGCTTGCACTGTACCTTTGATATCACCCACAGCAACTTCAACCTGGTGCTCCAAGTCGAGAATTCTGTTCTTGGCCTGAGTGAGTCCCATACCAACTGCATCAATAGCATGCTCCACCTTATCTCTGATCTGAGCAGGCACACCTCCTAATGCCTTATTGGCGAGGTCAAGGGCAACATTGATCTTACCGTGCAACTGGTTGGCGAAGTTATTATAGGCATCTCGCACAATTTTCAAGTGCTGTCCTATTTCACCTTTCAGAGCGGCTGTGATTTTACTTATACCCAGTTGTTTGGCCAGGTTCAATTTATCTAAGAGTGCATTTTTGTATGTGTCAATTGCGGTCTTAATCTTGAGCAATTCTCCCAGAGCAGCGCCAAATGGACCCAGGTATGCAATAGCCCAGGCTTCAAGCATAGCTTTCAAGTCACCCTCCAACATTTTCTTGCAGGCTTCAAGTTCTGCCTTGAGCACAGCGACAACAGTATTTTTGATCTTGATAACAATGTTTGCAAGGTCGTCTTTCAAAGCACTAATATGAAGTGTGAGGACATCTCTTGCAATATTCTTGGCGTCATTCCACGCATTCTTGAGAGCACCGACCACTTTGGCAGGAATAGACTTAATCGCCTGAACCGCACTCTTGACCTCATTTTCCAAACCCTTAACCCATTTGACAACTGTCTCTCTGATATGTGTGACGTCATGGACAAAATTCTTCACCTTGCTGGAAATGGCGTGCACCTCATCCACTACAGCCTTGGCAACCTCCTTGATAACAGGGACAATTACCTTCTTCACAACGGGAATTATCACCTTTTTGACAACAGGCACCACCACTTTCTTCACAACAGGAACCACCACCTTTTTCACAACATTGGTTGCCCCTTTGACCACGTGTTTGATAGCATGGCCAATTTTGTGCAAGAACCCATAGAAAACATCAGTGGAATTCTGAATTTGCATGACCTCTGTCTGTCCATTATCCTCATAGTAGGCATGGGGATTCTTTCTCATGTAATCCAGGTGAGAAAACAATACACTGGTTTTGTTAGTGTAATCTGCCTCGGACAATACTGTTGATAGGTCATCACGAATACAGGTGTCTGTCTCACAACTCTCATCAATTAGACATTGATCCTCGTCATACCAAAGTGTTAAACTTGTTACATCCTCTAAAATATTAAAATTAATTGGGAATTACGTATATGACCTTGATATAAATATAGTTTATTTAAAAGTATATAGAGTTTGTTATAAAATACAGTCTATCTCATATTAGCTCGTCCCAACTTGAGTAAATAAGCTCTTTATCTAGAATATCTCTAAATAGAATAAAATAAGATAAATAGATTACCTTATTTAAGAGATAGACTGTACTTAAGAATTAATTGGCCAATCCTTACAATCCGATATTTTCTCAAGATTTGGTGAATTTAGTATCATTAGAAAGGTAAAAAAGAACTGTAAACAAGTA
>JAQIWF010001684.1:0-11138 GCA_034694965.1 Ceratozetes gracilis | reverse complement strand
TCTAGAAGTACAGACTGTCCAAGATTTACAACCAGAAAAGGTTTCTTTTATTTATGGTACCCTATTACCCCCTTTCCCCTCCCCCCAAGAAAAGGCATGGGGTATAAGGGTAGTCTGGTCTCCCTCACGATATAAGGGCATGCCCTTATTTGGGGGGTAATACGGTAATAGATTTTTTTTCTTATATAAATGCATAATATTAATTAATGGGTGAGAAGGCAAATTAAGTTCCTAATTAAAATAATGCTGAGCGAATGGTTATCTAGCTCGTTTAAGCTTTAATACCCCAACACTCCAAACCCATTTAAGGTTATCCAAAAATGCATTTTTACCAAACTAAACTTTAAATTGTTTATAAAAATTTAGAATACATAAAGAGCATAGTATTATCTAAAAGGGAAATTTTTGGAATTTTGAAAATTTTATCTAGAAAATTTAATAATCATGATAGTATTTTAAATTTTATGAAAGATAACTCCAAGTATATCTTGCTGAAAATGCATCTTAGGGTTTAGGGGTATTTTGTCACAAACCCTCTGTGAGCTTGTTTATAAAAAATGCTCGATAATAATGTGAAAATTTAATTACCTTTTAATTAATTTAAATAATCTCTCATTTACTAGAAATCTTACCCAGTTTACTCATATGGCGTATCATCAACCAAAAAAAATATCCCAGTTTATAATTATAAAGTAATAAAGAGGGTAAGGAGAGATTCAACCAATAATTCTAAGGTAAAGGGAAAACCAAAGCAAGGACAAGTAAAAAAAGAAAAGGTTTTCTGATTAAATAGATAGGAGTTGTGAGAAATAAACGATGATTTCAATTATGCAACAATTTTACAAATAATATAATAATAATAATAATAATAAAATGTTAACAGTTTTCTGTTGTAGTGTTGATGTGTATCATAAATAGTGAGCAGTTTTTTGCCTTTTTCTAACAATTTTGCGCTAATTTTCATCTTTTGTGTGGAAAACAAATTCTTCACTTTCATTGTCTGTCAAACCCTTCCGTATCTTACAGTTCAAACTGTAAGCTGTGCTCAAAGGGCACAGAATTGGTTACAATTTGAATCTCAATTACAATAACATTCAATAATACTCTGTATTTATTAGAATCTGAACACAATTTAACGCTTTTGTCCCAAATATTTAGTGTTTAATTCATTTGAATCATTAATTTTCGCATAAATTAATAATTTTTGAGAACCCAATCCACCGCTTGTTTTGCTTCGATTAACAATTGTTTTTTGTGTCTCAATGTATGAAATGATGAAAAGAAATGATTTGCGAATTCAAATGAATTAATGAATACAACAGTTATGATGACTGTCAGGAAAAATGATAACAAAAGTTAATGAGTTTTAAAGAGTTTAAGAACTTTTCTGTCGAACAGTAGAGGAAAGACGAGAAAATAAATGTTACGATCATTATATATATATATAATTTATATATAAATTTAATAATAATTATAATAATATTAATGATAATAATAATAATAATCTATATTCAGAACAATATTAAGAAATTTTCGTTTTGTTTCTTATATTAAAAAAGAGTTAATTAATTAATAATCAATAGATTATGCGATGAACTAAAAATGTCTAAAAAGAATTGTCAATTCGTTGGAAATCAAACGAACCTAGCACACTTTGTAATCAATAAAAACCAGTTAATTACAGTTACAAAGTTGTGACTCTAATCAAAGTGTTATTAATTAACAACAAAACAGAGGATTCAAAAGAGAGAATCAATTAAATAAAATGATTTGTTTTGTCATATAATCTAATTTTTGTAAAGAATAGTATCAAAGGCTTAGCGCAAAGACTTTTATCTTATACTCGAAAAGTGTGTAAAATGTATACATAATTTCTATTCAATATATTTGTCGTTTGTCTTCAATATATTTATATTAATTATAATTATAGTAATAATAATTCTGAGAAATTTCTTTTACTTTAGTTTTGTTTATCACACAATACTGAGGTCTATATTCATATATTTTTGTTAATATTTTTTCAATTTTTGTCTTAACTTAGTATTTAAATAATTTATATTAATTTGTTTGAATCGGGTATACATTTTCCACGGAATATAAACTCAAACAACTTTTGCCAATAAAACACTTGATCTCATGTTTGGTGAACTCATCAAAACTCAGCCCAACCCCAGGAATCGTTACTCAAACCATCAATCGATAGAATAAATGCTTCGGAAGTCTCACAAAAAGACATGGAATTCATCTTTAAAAATGTTTGAGAAACGGATGAGAAGTAAGACATGAGTCGTACTCCCATTGAGAGTAGGGTTAAAGAGACGAAAACAAAACTTTATAAATAAAATCTCATATAAACTGAAAACTGTGCCAAAAACGAGCGCTCGATTTGATTCCAGAGCTGGTCGAGTGGTTGAGGTTAGGATCGGTTTTCAAAGTTGTGTCTTATCTTCGATTGGTTTCCAATCAAAAGTCAAAATGAGTTGATTTAAGTGTCAAAAAATCTTAACGAAGGCAGTGATGCATAAAATGAATCGATTCTGAGTCGGTATTCAAATGAATGTTAAATGTCAATCGAAAACAATTCTTTATGGAGGGGCGGGAACTCTATGTGAGGAGATGCTCTTCGGAATTTAGAGAGCGCTTCCATGTGAAGCATATTTAACTCTCGCAGAAGTGGTAACTTATTGATGAGAGCGTCGAAAACAGTGACGTCCCCTTTGAATGGCTTCATATGTGTGCGACTCAACTCGAATCGGAGCGCTTTGACGATCGCCTGATTCAGTCGTTGAATGTCGACAATGCCTTTCAAGCCGTGACGGTCTGTATATCAACACAATTAATATGACATCATTTGAAACAATGCTTAGTCAACAAACCCGGAGATATTAAGGCATAGGCAGAGAAGAGGGCCAGTTCTGACTCAGTCAGCTTCATGTCTGCTATACTCTCCGCCAAATCAAACGACTGGTTCACTAATTTTGATTCAGTTATGTCTGCTTTTGGACCAAACAATCAAATGTTAGATCAACTGATAAACGAGTGGTCATGCAATTCATGTCAAACCTTGTGTGAGGAATGCATCCCTTGGCATAAGTCCGTCGCCAAACAATACTTGTTTAGTCGTTACGTCAAAATATCTGCTCATTCGAAGACAGCATAACTCAAAACTCCCTGCAATTTATAATAAGGGAAACATTAATAATATAATTAATGGCTTAATAATGAAGTGCTGACCAGCTTTGAGAAGAACTATTTGGTCGTCTTGAGATAATTTCATGAATCCGGGAACCATTTTGGCGAACTCTATGATTTGTTGGATGACATTCGTTAATCTTGTGGCGCATTCCAGCCATAACTCTTCGTGCGACTGATTTTGCAATAAAGTTGTAATAAAAAATTATAATCAATTCTGATTGCAATCAATGGGAAAATATGTAAATTATGGGCCAAATGAGGGGAAGACTCACTAGATTTTTGAAATAAATGATTCGATTGGTGTCTTGTGGTTTCCTCATCATATCTACTATTTGTTCAGTTGTACACAAACAGGTTCTCGCGTGAGCTTCAGATACAGTCTTCGCCAGTAATTCTATTTTCAAATTCAATTTAAAATTTAAATTCAAATCAAAATAAATATTTTATCGAAGAGAACATCAAATATGTGTTTATAGTATAGAAGCGTTAAATTAGATAAAAGAGTAGGAAATCAAATATTTGAGGCAGAAATTGATTAACTCATCAAAAGAAGTGATGAAATGTGAAGTAAAAAAGGGTTGAAAAAAGTTTTGATGCGAACCTAAATGTGAATTATTAATGATAGTATTGGGCGACACTGTTGTCGACAGAAGACCATTGGTGTCGGGTAAGGCATCCATGGGTTGCCTCTGGTCGAAGGTAGTGCTATCAACAAAATCTGTGGTGGCTGAGGACAGGTCGAAAGTGGCCATTCCTTGTGGTGTATATGTATACACAGAGGGCGTATACTTTTCTGTATATACATTGAGGTCACCGTTTGTGTTGTACGGCGTGTACCTAAATTTAAAACAACCCGGATATAAGACATACATATAGACACACTTATGCTGTGCACAGCCTATGCTATGTTTTCTGCCTAAGACTTGTTTTGCCTCAAAAGTTAATCTTAAGCTTCAAATAAAAGCCAAATGTTTTGATTTCCAATATTTAACAAATGATTGAAAAACAAAACCCTATTCGAGAGGACATTAAAAATAACTATTAATTCCGTTGTCTTTACTCATAGGAAGGATAGGATCGGATTTGAATATTTAATCGCAATATTATCTGTGATGTCCTGAATTATATTTATAAACCAATCATCGAATTATAGTTTTAAAACTCAATATTTGCCGACTTTTGCGGAAATCCTCAGACAATCATTGATTTATTGGTCGCTATTTCTCTATAATTTGGACTCATTTTATCACTTTTTCACTCTTCAAACAAAACTAATTAACAAAAGACTAATAATGCGATTATTTTGCTATCATTTAGTTCTCATTTTAATCCTAATATCAGTGATAGTATAGAGAGACAACTGACCCGTTGGTGATGGCGTTGTAGGGCACGAGTTGGCTCGAAGAGGACGGCTGTTGAGGCTGTTGTTCCAAAACAGAGCTATCGGGAGATGTTTCCGATGATGTTTGTGAGGGATAGTTCGATGCAACGGTGGTGGGTGTCGGCGGCTGACCGCCATTCGTCGTTTGTCCGGATGGACGGACTAGTTGTGCCCTATGGAACCGGACCTCGTCCTCCACTTTTTCCCTTTGCTTTTTAGACATTCGCCCGAATTTCACAGCTTTTTAAACAAATTGTTAATTAATTAATTGAATAAAATATGTTTAAAATGAACTGAAATCGAGACATAATATGCTTTTATGAACAGAAGAGAGAAAATTAATGTCAAAATATAAGTACATACCGTCCCTCGACATTCCTAATGCCAGACATTTTTGTAATCTGCAGTATTGACATCTATTCCTATTAACTCTGTCAACGACACAATTCTTCTGTCGCGGGCACTGGTAGTTAACGACACTCGACTGACTCCTCCTGAAAAAGCCCTGCAATAGAAGACAAAACATAGGAATAATTCATTTTATCGATTAATGAATTAAAGAGTCAAATATTGGACTAATTAATATCGATCCATACCTTACAGCCCTCGCATGTAATAACGCCGTAATGAACTCCGGATGACTTATCGCCGCATACTTTGCACGGAATAATCTCTATTTGTGCTATAATTACAGACAAACAAAAATGTCATTTAATTTTCAATCGAAATAAACTTTTTTTACGGAAAGAAAGCAATAATTTGTCAAAAATTTTCTTCCGATATAAACAAATGGGAAAAGAATGGGAAATAGGAAAACAGTGGTTAAAAATAGTTAACAAGTGAGTGAGTGAGTGAACAGAATTAACAATCGTTTGATTAAACCTTTGATGGGACCAAAACTGTTTGAATACTGAGTTGTGATGCGAGGGTCGAACTCATTGATTAAACTCAAGACATCCATAACAAACATTGGGAACAATTAATGTAATAAATTCGAAGAATAGTATCAATACTTTCTGACAACAAGTTCTGAGTGGAGTCAAGAGTCGATTGAAATTCATTCACTGATTCATTGATGTATTTAAGTGAACGACAGCTACTTTACAGTCAATTATAAAGCGTTAGAATCCGAGTCCGAGTAAGCAATAGATCCTTATTTTGTGTCTAAACTTTTAACCTAAAGCTATACTTAAATTTAAAGCAAACAAAATCCAAGAATAAATATCAAAGTGTGAAAATGATTGGCCAAACACAGAGCCGGTCCGGGATTAGGAACTAATCATATTATAACTGCTATAAAACAACAACAAATGAAAAATTCATTTTCAGACGAAATTCTAATTCTAATAATTATTGATTTCTGACAGCATATGAATTATAGATGCAATGAATTATTTGAATATCCCATACACTACACCCTCTATACAATACCACTCCATTACCAAACTATTTTGCTACAAACATACCACCAAGGTAATACTAGACTTAACATCATGTACAAGCAATTTTAATAAAGATAACTAAGTATTTGATTAATCATATAATATGTTGGCTAACAATTCTGTGCCAAAAGTGCCACTAATGGGGATGGATTAGGACTTCCTATTATACTTTCATAGAATATAGAAAATGATTTTCTCGATTATTATTACATATCAAACAATAATTGAAATAAAAAGATAATAAACGAGAAAATTCATAAATAAGGAAAAGTTAGTTTTGCAACACTACTACTACTGCTACTCCACCAAATATGAGTTGATTTCAAAACAAAACTCTCAGTCCCCCCCCACCCCCTCTCTCGCTCTCTTTCTCCTCTCCTAATTACTAGGAAATGGTTTAAGATTTCGTCAAAAATCATCTGCAATAGCATTACCGGTATTACAGAAATAATAACTTTTTGATAATATTTCAATTTTCTAAGATATTATCAAATCTCTAAAATATTATATAATAAAGACAGGAAAGTACCCTTGGTGTGTTTATAGAGGAGGAATAAATAAGAACTATATTTAGCAAGGACCAGTAGCACCCAATTATTCTAACTTACAGTTTGTTTTCAAAAATATTCCAAAATTTTCCGAAACAAAAGTTTATTAAACTATCAGCCATATGTACTAGCAACATTTATGTAAACATTTGAACAATAGATTCTAGTGAAATATCCCATTTTTAACTTTACATTTAATTGATAAATTTAACTAAACAGTTATTATAATTAACAACAGAATATCCTGAACTTACTATCAATGATTTCAAGTAAAGAAAATATGCTCTGGTCATATTGAGAAAGAATCTTATTGAACCAGGACCTAATTCTGTCCAAAACCCGAAAGATTTGTTTAGAAAAGTTTCTATGGCCGAGCATTTCAGGAAACACTTCCTGGTCAAAATTTGGAAATACTTTTCCAACTACATCCTGGTCAAAATCAACATAATATAAGATTTACTGTCAATTTTATCTTTAAATCTTTAAATAAAAGGTCTATTTTATTAAAGTCAAAATTTACTTGATAAATTCTATGCAATTGCTATGTAATTGTTTATCTACCTTGGATATAAATTATGTCACATAATATATATGAGACAACTTTATTACTACAGTAGTGACTACCCCTTCCATAACCACTCACCAAGGAAGGTCCACTTACTAGTAAAGGGATGCGGGAACCGGTAGTTTGAGGGAGTCGTCTAAACTCTCTTAAACTAGGCTATTAATTTGCAACCCTAATGTATGGTAATTTAGTTACCCCTTTACTATTGCCGTTTTATGAATTAATATTTAGCAAGGTTCATCTTTTCACCAAAGAGTGTCCAAAGTTGGATCCAAAGTCGGCAAAGTTGGCATTCAATGATTACCTGGGATTTGTAATTGTAAAAAACTTTTCTCGGGTAATAATTGAAGGAAAAACTCCCCGTAAAAGAGGGTCCTTCTCGATTTTGGTAGAGACATTTATCGAAATGCCCCAGTCTCTTTTAACTCATTTAGGCTCAAATTAAATCGAGTTACGGATATCTGAATTTATGCACAAAATGGTAACTTTTTGGGAACCATTTTTTTCAATCTATTCAATTTGCGAGAATTCCCTTCAATTTTGTCATAATTGTTTGTACCCTCTCTGCTCCCACTCTCTGGGGTCGAGTTGGATGTCTATCTATGGTTTTCTCAGACATAGAAATGTGATCAAAAAGAATTGCATTCAAAGCCTTACACCGTTTTCAAGAAATTGCGTAAACAGTCTTTTCCTGAATCCAATTGATAACAGGTCTCCAAAATATCCAAGGGATACCTTTTACAAAAGTTTGAAATTCTCTCTCTCTCTCTCTCTGGCTCTGCCTCCCTCTACCTGCCTCTTAGACTATATCAGATTTAGCATATTCTGAAAATATTTTGAAAATAAGGTATTTGGAGTAGTCACTACTGTGTTGGACAGGAGAGACGAGAGCATAGGACACAATGTATCAAATCTATGGTGTTTTCCAGTAATGCCTTAAACTGCAGTCTCAGCGAACATCTGCGCCACTCTGTTCTCACAGAGTTTGAACGCATAGACTCTATATATACATATATACACAGAGTCGACGTCAATGAGGAGTAGGTCACCGAACTCTGGGTCACAGCTATCAAAACTTCCTGTTTTGAAACACTATTAACCAATGCTATTATTCGATATAAGAAAAGAACCCTCTCCTCTGAACATTACCCCTCTCTCCTTTTCAAAAAACCTTACCTTTATATTTGGCAAAAAGCATAGAAATATGTCTGCGTTTTGAGACAACTGAGCAGACATATCAAAATCACTCTTTAATTTTACATGCTTAATTTTATTATATGCTAGAGCTAAAATATATTTATTTGACGAAGCACCATGTAAAATGGTGTGGATATTTAAAAGTGATAGTTAATTCAAAATAAAGAGTTGACGAAATCAATTATTTTGAGTGCATTTTTTACTGGCATTTACTGTACTTTTTTCTCCTTTTCCCGACTTTACATATATGTGTGGAATACAAAAATAGCACCATTTGGACCACCATTTTTGCACGAACATTTCAATACTGGTGCAATGGCTCAGTTAATTAATGTCCAAGTATAATTAATAAGTGATATGAAAATGAAGTAAACAAATTGTGGTTCAGATGCCAAACACAGCTTTCAAAGTCTGTCACAGTTTTGGGCTTTAAATCAAATAAATTCTTTTCTCATTGAAAACAACAAATGAAGAAAAAATTTACACCAAATACTAAAAACACATATCAAAGGAAAATAAAAATATTCCCCAAAAAGACAACAAAAAAATTACATTCAATTTATCAAAGAATTTAAAATTCATGGAAGTGTCGGGTTTTTTGGGAAACCACTCCAGCAATGAATGAGTACATAATATACAGTATATTCTCCATTCAATTGAGAGAAACTCAGGAATAACTCAATTCATAGAAAATTAGTTTTTCAGGAATTTGAATGATTCGGGTCATGAAATGAGAGAAAATTGTCGACAAAGAGTAGTAGTGAGTGACTCACCCTTAATAGATCCCGAAGAAGTCTGTGGCTGTGCGACTTCCACTTTGGTATAATTAGTACTCCAAGACATTTAACACAATTGACACAAATTTTGCACTTTTTTTAACCAATAAATTAATGATTTGCCAAAAAAGACGAAACGAATAACAGAATTGGGATTAAATTAATGGATAAATAATTTGTCCTCTGATTGGGATATTGTGAGGAGTGGTTTCACAATTGGCCTAAAATTACTAGAAATGGTTGTAATGACACTAATTGTGGTCATTTGTTTGAACACTTGTTGTGATTGAAATAATAAACATTCACTGGATTTGTCTCCAAAATGGCTGACAGAAGAGGTCACAAAACGGTTAATCCGTGACCTCCGGATGCGATCAGATTTGTTGCTATATTTTCATTGACGGCAGTGTTTGCAGTGATTGAACCGATGGTCATATCATTGGTGGTAAGGACTCAACCAAATGGCGATGAATGGCATCCAAATGACAGAGGAGTGAAACCCTTTCCGATACCACCAATGCTTAAGATTATGATTTGTCCCCTCTTTTTGGCGATGAAATACAACATTAAGTTATATAAAAGACAAACAAATGGTTCACTCAATGCTAATAATGTGTTGATTATTATTAATGGTTAAGTGATATCACATGAAATCATTGTTTACTAAGTTTACATGTTTTGCACAAATCTTTATATGAATAACATTTGTTGACATTTCACTCAAATCCAAACATCAGTCCATTTGGTGATCATTGCGGTCAACACATGTCTCAAGAAGTGATGTGACAATCATTGGACTGACCACTGGTGAGTGTGGACAGAGAGATGGGTTACACAATGGAAGGGTTCATACAATGTGTAGTAAACAGAGAGCAGTCACTCGTAATGAGTATAACTGTAAAACTGTATAACTGTATGTCTAATGCAATAACACCTGCTTTGAACGGCAACTAAATTACTTTACTCTGTATACCAGTGCTGTGTTTCCGTATTGCAAGTCGACTGTCGAGAGCATTCAACGCCACCTCTTCATACGTTTGCTTTGGAGTTGTGCTTCGCTTCCTCATAGACCAGTCCATTCCAGCACAGGTTGTGTCTGACGGAGCGATTCCATGGAATAGTCAATGGAATTCTGCAGATATTAACGATAATTGTTTGCCTCAATTTCGCATCAAATCATTCCCAACACATATTCAGCCATTGATTTGAGTCAATAACTGTTTGAGAGACTAATCAAGAAATTGCTTTTAATTATCCTTTTATTGTAATTATTGTTTAATTGATTAGAAAAGGAGTTTATATTAAGTTTAAACTATGATTACGAAACCAATCTTTGAATAGTGTTTCCCAACAGTGAGTCAATGAATTGCTAATAAATGGTTGCATAAAACACATCCACTTTAAACGAAATATAGATTTCGAGTATTGAACTATTGATTGACTATTGATCACAACTGTAAGGGAACAGTAAGGGGACGACTCAAAGAGTATCTAATGAGAGATCATTGAATATCAATTGTCTCTATAATTAAATGTTGGCTTTTGTTGACTTATCGCAACTTATCATTAAATAAGAAAATTTTATCATATCTTTAGAGTTAAAATAATATTATGAATGATATAAAACTCATTGGAATAAAGAGAAGAATACAAACAAATTATTACTAAAATTACATTCAATTGAGTCCACATTTAATTTAAAGGAGAATTTACATCAAAATAATCAATGCTAACACATCATTACCACAAAGACTAAGTTTATTTATTTGTTGAGACTAGTTTCTCAATTACTTCTGTTCAAAGTAATTATCAAGGTCCAAAACTTTTTGTATGCAAAATATTTTGGTTATAATTAAAATCTGCTGTTTATTACTCCTATACTCAAACACAACGATTTGCAACATTTCGAAGGACTTATTCTCTCTTTAATTACTAATTTTACTGCAAATAAATTTATAAATAATATTTACTCTCAGGAGAGAGAAAGACAAGAAAACAAACAGAATAATGATTTGGACAGAAGTAAAGACAATG
>JAQIWF010001683.1:0-11141 GCA_034694965.1 Ceratozetes gracilis | reverse complement strand
ATCCCTCTAATATGAAAACCCTTGTAATAGATTTCAGTGCTATTCAGCACTCGTTCCTATCCCTCAAATATTTCAGCAAATTATACTTCATTTTTAAGTGTAAATGTTATCCTCAACTTGGAATTTATTTTCAATACAGGATTTGATTAATGTTAATAAATAATTATAAACTAAATTTAAGTTAAAATTTAACTCAAATTTTGAAATCAGAATGTGATTTAAGGGATAATTCAAATCATTCGGAATTTTAGCTAGATTATATGTACTACTCGTTCTTATCCCTCTCTCGTTCCTGTCCCTCAATCCTTCGGAACCGACTGAAGGACCCCATCGAGTACTCACTGTACATTGTGTTTTACATAAGCAATTTTCTTCAATGGTAATTATTTTTATTAGTCACCCAAATATTTTATGTGTCCTTTTTATTACTGAAAAATACAATATTTGTGTAGAATTTTATGCATTACATATCAATAAAGGGTTACTAAAAGTTATTAGTAAAATATCGCAGTTTTTAAGCTTGGTCTTACACTCTAATTGATGCAACTGTTAGATTCTGCTTATGATTTGACTAAAAATATAGAATTTTGAAAACGAAATACAAACTTTTGACAATATGAGTATAATATGAGAACCCCTTAAAATTTCAAAATCTTTGGTCTACCTTGAGCACTCTCAATTCTTGTGTACCAAAAAAATACTTAATCCTCTCATTTAAGTCTATATGTCTAAAGTGTCTGGCTTAATTTTGAAAAAAGAATTTTTTATCCTCAGATGAATTGATCACTAATCCAATAACGGTTGACTTAATTTTTTACATGAAGTAAAGAATGAAAATAATGCTTGGACAATTATTGAATGTATTTGGAAGATGTAATAATTCATCTGGAATAATTGCTTGAACCCTTGGAGCTACCAATGAGTCGAAATGATATTATAGTAGTTTATCTCTTAATTCCTGAGATAATTCTCTGCTAAAAATCAATTTATTTGTGATTTAATTCTAAAATTAATGAGAAAATGCATTATAAATGTCTAAAGAATGAGAATTTAATTAAACAGTGAATAAAGTGTGCTCTGAATGGGACTAAGTTTGCAAAAAAGATAAATATGATCTGACTGTAGAGAGAAAGCCATATAAGGGAAGTGGTGTTGAGATCAGACAAACTGAGAATCAATGGAATCGAAATGCGAGGCATTGTTGACCTTACAATCGACTGAACATTCATTCAATACTTACATGATTTCTGCCTTAACTTTAATGGAATGTGAGGTTAAGTTTCGAATCCTATTGCTGTCCAAATCACTGCAAATCAGTTTAATCATCAATAGATCAGTTTTAAAGGGTTGACTCCAAATCCATTTCAATTACTCACATCATGGAAATGATATCCTTTGGTCCGGTCTCCAAGTAGTTGAGGGCTGGCATTGTTTCCAATCCTGTCTGAACTATTCTCCTGGTGGTAATCAACCATAAAATTTAATATTTTACAAAATAATGAGGTCTTAGAAAGTCTTAGAAAAAAATGTCAATTTCTTACAGAATTCTGAGTTTCTTAAAAGAGCCCATAAATACACCCTCTGGTATGTGCTTGAGAAGTGGTGCGAACTTTATATACCTATAAAATACATTACATTAATACAAATAATAACATTTGAGGCGTTAAAAGTTGACGTCCAATGCATTAAAGTGTCACAAAAATACAAATTATTAAACAGTGAAATGATATTAAAAATTAATGTAAATTCATATCATAAAAGTTTTGATGCATTTCTCAACTCATTTACGAATATTCCTATTGTTTTGAGCGTTTGCTTCCTATTGATTAAATTGTTTTACAATACAATAGAAATTTTTTTTAATCTTCGGTGAATTGCGTGAACAATGCCTTTCATAGGGAAGACTCGGTCTTTTCATCAAAATTAAATGAATGTGCAATTCGTGAGGAGTGGATCAAATATGGTTTCGTTTCATTCATTTTCCTTTCTTTTTCACTACTCACTCAATACTACAAAAGACAAGATTCTCAACACAAATGTTTGTACGAAAATAGAGTAAACTTTTATGTTTGTACAGAATGTAGGCATCAATTAGTAAACCGAATGATGTATTTTGACGTGTAATCAGATATTCTTTTATTACTCAATCTATTTGTGTATTGATTGTGTTTCACAAATATTTTGCAATTAATTAATAATTAAATGCATTAAACAAATGTCTATTTATGGTTGTCTTACACCGAACGTAAACTATCCAAATGGGCGAAGACTCCCGATTCGATCAAATGAAGTCTTGTCATCGATTCCATATATCTGTTCCAATAATACAAATTTGTTGACTTGAGTCAAATGACTAGATTTTGCTTTACTTACAAATCAGTTAAATTCCTATAGTTTTGAAATACATTGGATTCCAAGGCTTCGATTCCTAATGATATTAAAGAACTGAAAACAAAAGATTTTGTTAGAAATGTATTTTCAAAATAAGATAAATAATTCAATTCATAAATATAAGGATTGTGTGGTTTTAAAATACATTCAAATATTGATAAAATGTTGAAAAATTTCGTTTTGTATGAAAAGATAATTTGGATGAAAATATTCATTGCAAGAGACGATACAAAAGTTAATATCAAATATTAATGGCATATAATTTTGTACTGAAAGTAATTTATTTTACTTTCACATTAAGAATGTAACAAAAAAGTAGACATACATTGCATTACATTAATTATTTGGAGTGATGTGACAGCTTTTGTTGGGCTCAACTAATCGAACTTGTGAGCCCTTTTCAGGCTCCTGGTTCTTTTCCAATAGTTTATTAGAAATTTGATAAATTTGACACAAATTATTAAATTTAATTCAATTCATTGAAAATATTTTTTTTAACTCAACTGTTGTTACAATTGACATGAAATTATGAAGTGTTCAGTAATTTTGTGGTTATATTAATGTATTCATTAAACTAAAACCCAAGAGAATACATGTCCCAGGTTACTTAACTCGATCTTGGTTCTCTTGTCTAATTTGGAAAGAGTTTGACAGTACATTACTGAATAGAAAGGTTCAAATAATAGACCAAAACAGGTTCAACTTAGAGCAGCTTGGAACAATACTGGCCATTTTGAGCTAATTTAATTACAAAAGGATAAACTGCTGACCAATGACCATAATTAAATTAGATGAGAATCATTACATTTATTCCTCTGAGTATTCGTGGTAACAATTTTTTTAATCTGTTGTATATTTGATGAAAGCCTATTAGAGACGAAAGCAGAGAATTTTTCATTTTTAATGAAACTCTACTCAACAGTTCATTAATAGTGTTGATAAAGGATGAGAAGACCTGTCGTATAAACAATGCTTAGAATTCCTTATGTCAAACGATTTGAAGCCATTATTATAGTGAAAACTTTGACCAAACAAACAATAATTTTAAGAATAACGAGTCATTAATTTGTGAAACATTGGCTCTCTTTTGTTGTTCCGATTTAAGAGATTTATTATTCTCTAATTTCTCTCCATTTTAACAAAAATCACTTCTGAGAAGAGTTTGAGTCATCGCTGCAAATGAAGATAAAGTAGTGATCGTTGGGATCTTCGTTTGGCCTCAATTGCCATTTGGGTCAGTATTGGAATTATACTCTTTTCAAGCAAACAAACTTGAGCAATTTTAAAAGTTTAGCATGCATAGATATGAATTGACGAATATAAACTCTTACAGTTCTGAAAATCCCCTAAAAATCAACCCTCTAAGTCTGTGGGCAGATAGTTCTATCGGTGTTTGAACTTGGTTTAGTTAAGATCCTATTTTTTTTTATCTAAAGGCATACCTATTATAAACAAATAAATTAAATTTCTTTATTTTCTTCTAAAATGCTTTTAAAAGTTTGAAAAATTGAATATGATGTGTGGTTCGAAGTATCAAGAACCAATTTTAAAAGATTTTGAACACTTTCTAATAGCATCACTAAACATATGCTGAAAATTGAGTATTTATATTACTATTGAAATGAGTGTCAATTTTCATCAATTACACCCAAATTCGTGTTCGAAGAGTGACAGTCACTGACATCAATGAAATCCCGAATGAAAATTAAATGTCAGCGAATCTGTAATCGTGCAGCACATCAGCTCTCTCTCTCTCTCTCTCTCTCTCTCTCTCTCTCTCTCTCTCTCTCTCTCTTACTCTTTCTCTCTTTCTCTCTCTCTCAAAAACACTTATTTTGATCAAATAGGATGAAGAATATTGAGAGAGTGATAGAAAGAGTTCGATATTATTAAAATCAAAATTCAAATCTTTAAAGAAGGGCAAATGGCAGAGGGGGTCAAAATATCCCTCAGGAGCAATACATTCAAAATAATAAGCAGTGGAAAATTTTACATTTAAAAAATATGTTACTATATAACATTTAAACCAAATATAACAATAAGAAAACTATTGTCTTGGTATTTTTTTTAAAAAACAATTTTGTGCAACTATCTAGCACTTTCTTTCATTTTACATTTGCATGATAATTTATAAATGCTTTAATAATTAATGCTAAATATAGATATAAAGGTATATTTGAAGAGACAAAGCAAACTATGATAAATATTTATGAGGATTGATGGATAAAATGAATAAATAAGATGTTATGTCATATCCCCTCATAATTATTGAATCTTTCATTCATTGTAAGACTTGATTATATGGTTGTCGTGCTCTCATAACCTGAGAAATCGATTGTTTGAGAGTCAACAGAACTGTTATTGAGATTATCACAAATCTTGGTCTGTTTTCCCTTAAGAGTACAGAGGCTCTCAACCAATACCAATACATTTGTTCATCGATTGCACTGAAGTCTGTCTCACAACAGAGTAAACAAATACTTAAGTTATATAACATTTTTTGTGAAAAATAAAAATTTAATACATTTTATAAAAAGGGCCAAACTTTCACTTCTAAGGGGTTTTTGCCCTAAGCTTCCATCTTATTAAATTATTAATATAAATATTTGCTAGGCAACGCAATTCTAAGAGCATTTTAAATCATAAAGTGTTGATTAGTGACATCAGTGCTATCATTCATTAGACATTTAGGACATCATCTCAGACACAATCATTATATGAGATTTAAATTCACTCTAGCTACTACAGTCTAATTTACTATTTTTACTATTTTTTTTAAATATTTTATGAAGACTTACATATAAAGTTATGCAAATCAGGGATGAGTAAGCTCTTTGCCAATAGGGAATCAGAGCAAGAGTTTTGTCAAATTGTATCTATCGTAGACTTAATGTTAAACTTGTATCTCAAATTCCACCTTGCTTATCACTGATTTATATTACATAATCTTGCAGGAAGATTTTATGTTCAATCTTGTATCGACAATTCTTGGAAATGCTCTTTTCCAAGATTAAAAAGTTGACCGTTTTATGACATAAGCCGCAAAGAAATGCATGACTTTAAGTGCAATACATAAAAATATTGCAGTGAAGTCACATTTCAGGATTTGAATGAGATTCTCAAAAATTATATGAAAAATACATGAAAAGCAGATAAAATACCAAATTTTTGTATTCAAATTTTGAGACTTAATGACTTACAAAGATTAAGATCACTGCGAAAAGGTTGTGCTCTTTCCACACAATAGTTGCAATATTAATATCGACTCAAAAATATCTTTATTACTCTTTATATAATCGAAGTTAAAATTGAAAATCACTTAAAGTGCACAAAAAGTGAGAAAATATTGGTATTGACTGAACACTAACTTTCAGTTATTTCACGGAAAAATGATTTATGATTTGAAGTTCAAATCATTTCAATTCCTATCAATTCTTCTGTGGTTTTTATATGTGTAAGCATTGAATTGTACTCTTTTGCTAAAAATTGCCTCAAATTTAAAGAACAACAACGAAATTATGTGTTGAAAAGATAGAGGATTTTTATTTTCCACTTGAACAATTTAAAGAATAAAAAGTACGTAGACAATAATCACTTCTTTGATAATAATTTCCCAAATTGTGAATAAAATGAAGCAATTCTTTTCATACCATACCATTGAAAAGTTTTGTCGAAGAAGTCACTAATGAATTCATTATGAATAAAGAGTTCACAATAGAGAGGAAGTGGTCTTAAGTTTATTAATGAATAGGTTTTGTGTTGAATACGAAATGGGCTCAAACACTGACTGTACGCTCAAAACATATTTAATTACTAAAAGAAAGTTTTGAGAGAGTTTTGAATCTCAGCCACAAATGATTTATGAAGAGCTCATTCATACGCAGTAATCGTTTTGATGAACAGAATAGGAGTGCAATCAATCAGTCGGGAAGTACTAATTTTCTCCCAGGATAATCATTCACTTTGAAATTGTTATCCACAATATTTGTGGTGGTTTTTAGAAGGAATTGAAAATACATTAAAATATATCATTCAATTGAATATTATTTCTAAATCTCAAACCAATTGAGTGATTGTCTATTCAGAGGTGTAAGTGAAGCCTTAATTGAAATTATTTATTCCGATCAGTTAGTTTGCCTCACTTTTTGGTTAATTATTGCTCGAGCACAATAATTTGAACTACTTCATTCAGAGCACATACCCATTGATGTGTTAATCAAGTAATTAATTAAAGCACCAAGCACAGAAAGACAGTGAGAAAAGTACAAATGAAGACATTTTAGGTTAAGTAATGATAAAAACCAGGACTTCATTAAACTTTAGGTTATCGTCAGTCCAATGATTATTGAATTTTTAAAAAGTTAGCAAAAAATGTCTGATCAGTGATGAGGAGAGCAAATAAAGTGCAGAACTCAGCGAAAAATTGGTTTCCCATAAATCCATCCATAAATCTAAACTAATATTGTTTTGCTATCATTTGATTTGATTTCCTGTCAGACGTCTAGCAAAACAACAATCGTATTGATCTTAACATTGATGAGCACAACATAACAAATCACTAAATTACTGCATGGCTTTCATTTGATACAAATGTGAAATGAATTCCAATCGATGAGATCACTCGACCCTCACTTTAAACTAATGATACAAAGAAAGATCACACAAATCTCCTGTCATTCAAGATTTCCAACCCTCTTGTGAATAACCACTTTAAGTTATAACTTATAACTCCTTTAATAGCTCTCTCTCTCTCTCTCTCTCTCTCTCACTCTCTCTCTCTCTCTCTCTCTCTTCATTAATTAAGAATTTTTGTTTGTTATTTCGAAATATAAAAATTAGAGTCAATTATACTTCGAGTGGATTTACAATTTAGCAATATAAATTTTACTCTGGCCTTTTAAAATTTTGCCAATAAAAATATCAAAAGCTCATCATTTTTAGTAATTTAATAATAAGTAAAATTCGCCTCAATTCAGATCCTCTTATATTGAATTCACTTTATATTTAATTTAGTTATAAATGTCAAGCAATTTGTTCTCCAAATAATTTGTTTTTTTTTCAAAGCTTTTCGATTAAATTTATTGATTTTAGTTTTAAAATCTCTTTTCAATTTAAAACTTTTCCATAAAAAGAAGTCAATTAAGTCATTCAATAGAGTAATGTTTTCATTTGAATATATATGAGCAATGGTGAGCAATGGTGTTCATTGATCGTCAGTTTTAATCACTTCAGTCTCATTGGAGGGATTGACTGATTTCAAGAGTGTTAGGATGTGATTAGTTTTTCCTGTTTATGTGTTTTCACATAAGTTGAGAACTCAATGACTTTATTCACGGCTTCTGACTATTTGTGTTGCAATACTAATACCGAATTCAAGTCTACCAAAAAAAATCAATCGTTTTGCTGAGGGAATGAGTGTTAAGAATATTCTTGGTTAATATACTGAACTTTGTAAGATAGTTTTCATTTATTAGTTTACGTCATATTTTTGTAGATGACTTTATTTAGTCGTTTTGTAATCCAAACCCATTCTAATAATCATTGGAAACATATTGTTATCAATTGAGTCGTTCCTGAATTTATAGTAGGATTTCAAGTCTTATCGATAAACCGGTCAAACATATGAGAGGTCCTCTCACTCGGGAATCAATGTTTTTCTAAGACTGTTATTCGTTTACAAATATTTCTTCTGTTTGTTCTTATGTCACATTTGAAAGCAGTAATACTAATACAGATTCACTGCTTTCACTCTCAACGAGTCGTAAAATTTCTTGAGATTAGAGTAAAGAATATATAACTCAAAGAAAACTACAAAAAGGCTTTTATTTGTCATTAATTTTACGATAATTTTGTTTAAAACTTTTCAAACATTAACTTTAAAGATATTGCACTCATTTAAAGGCTTATTATAAAAATCAATTCATTGAACTATTTTATAAACTATTAAATACATTTAGATATAAGTGTTTTAATTATTCTGCACACATTTTTAATCACAACAATCTAAATTCTTATGGGAAATTCGATACTATGCTAGTTAAATATGAATTTGATAAATATTGATTTAGAGATAAATTATTGACTGACTTTTGATTTTTTTAACACAAACTCATGTTTTCTCAACTGTAATATCATTAATAATTCTTATTTTAGTTTTGCTTTTAGAGGAGTCTTATCACACAGAAGGGGATCACTTTTAACAGATCACTGATTACTCTTCATTGAGATCAGTGGTGATCTCAGGAGTGTTTTCCTCTCATTTATTTATTTATTTGTTTATATCATATAAATTATATGTATATAATTGTAACCGTATTGAGAAAAGTTTTCAAATTACCCAGCTCAGTTTTTGTCCATGTGTTGCATTATTTGTGACGATAGTGCAAATTAATGGACCGGAGTATATAACTTCAGATTTGAAGTGAATTTAAGTTGGAGTAAGTTTTTTCGTTCTTTATGTGGAAAATGGTGTAAATCGATAATAAGAAAGAGCCAGTAATCCATCAATTATTAAGTGACACTTTTGTGGAGCAAATGTTAGAACAATGACTTTTAACAAATGAAAACTCATTAGACATAAGACAACTTACAATTAAATTACATTAAAAGCGTTGTTAAATCAGAATGTTTTCAACAATTTTTTCGCTCGTTTTTCACGTAAAGCAATGAAAAAATCATTAGATTTCGTGCAATGAAGCCATCAGTACTTATATGGAGTAATTGAGCAAGGCAAACTCTTTGAAGTTTAAAACCGCGTTCTGCTTGACTCATACGAATTAGAAGTAGTCATAAGAAGGAAATACTATAAAACATCTAACGATTAGATCAAATTTTTAGAGAAAATAGGGCTTAACTTAAAGATATTTTTAAAATTTGGTCTTAAAGAAAATGTAATGCAGTTTAGTTTAAGATTGTTTGTCCGTCACTCTATCGATCAGTATATCAACAAATCCTAAAGCATTAGTTGAAAATTGTGTCGTAAACCCCAACGCACTGTTCGTGACGTCCAATAAATGAAAAATAAGACAGAAAAGAGTGAAATCTTTCCTCAAGAAGTCTACCGATAAGTCAAATCAGACATAATATTCAAAGCAATGACTATATTAACATCAGACCTGACATTCTGATCAAATATTATATGAGACTCACCCTAACTCTCAAACATATCTCGAGTCAAATCTCAAAAGATTAAAATGAACTCAATTTCGCTAATATCTGACGATAACATTAAATGGTCACCAAATTCATTGACGATAAAGACGTCGACTCTACGAATATCTCATTTGTTTTTCTTAATAAATTTTCCAACAGATGTTTGCAATTTAATGTCAGGGTTTCGACAATTTTTCAGTTCTTATTAAAGTTTGTAATCTTTTATTTAATTAAAAAAGAACAAGACCTCAATTTTCTAAACTTGATAATATCTTGCACAAATTGAATCTTATTGCGAATAAGACTATGGTCAACTGGAAATATTAACTTGGCTTTTATGATAGTGATACATGTGTCCCAGAGGAAATTGCTTCATTGACTGCAATTTTTTTATTACATTCTTTCTTTCCCATTATATCCATGGTCAATTGGAAATATTGACTTCGCTCTCATGATAGTGATATATATGCTAAAGATATTGATTGGTCACGAATGCAATAATAATGCAATAATCTTGGTCATAATGCTAATATGGATGGCTCTTTGAACAACAAATGCAACTTGATCTTTATATTGAGACAATAACTCGAGGAAAAGTATAACTCTATTTGTGTCCTCTTTATTAGATAACATTCCTTTCGTCCAAACAAATGGCAGGGATCTAATTTGACGACTCGAGTATATTTTTATATACATTTCTTGAAACAAATGTAATCATTTATGTCATAGTGAAATGATCATGATAAAGTCCTTTTATTCAGAAACTCAGGAAACGGCATCGATATGTTATTTTGATTATATGCTCTTCGGAGCTGACCTGCATAATAATAATCTTGTCACTTCCTTCGATTGAAAAACAATTGTACAATTCTGACATCAAATATGGGGTAAGTTCTAACTGTTATGACGATAATAAAAGCTGTGAATTAAGTATTTGATCGCTGCGTTGAAATTCAGATCAATTACAAGCCATTAATCTGTGGGTAAAGTCACTAAAAGATTAACATATGATTTATATGAGAAACTATTTCCCAATTCTACTGTTAAATAGCAGTGATTTCACTACCGATTAATTATAATTAATGTCATCTAATAATCCAATTAACCGCCGTTTCTCCTCTTTTATGGAATGGTGGGATTTCAAAAGAGCCTGTTCAATAATATTTCAGCATAATATCAGCTTACTATTTTTAAATTATTTGATAAGCAATAAAAATGCCCTCAAAGTTGTAAGCATGGTCAAACAATACTTATTTCATTCAATAAAATATAATTGCTTTCCATAAATCTTGGAAATTAAATTGTATTGAGATTATTCTTAATTATCAAAATGTGTTGACATTATTTACTCGATCAAAACTAATTCCGATTATCTCAAAAATATTTGTGAATATTCCTTATTATTAAAAACAAAAATTTAAACCGTTTTGACGAAAAGCTCGCCATTAAACTAAGTCTTGTTATAAATCAGAGATACGGAAAGGGATAAAGGAAGGGATGAATTATTTGCAATTGTAAACCTAACTCACAGTACAATTATTAACAAAATTAACCATGACTTCTTTGATAGAATTTAATTCGTTTAATTTAATTTAAGT
>JAQIWF010001682.1:0-11143 GCA_034694965.1 Ceratozetes gracilis | reverse complement strand
AACAAATGGTACAACAATTGGTACAACAAATGGTACAACAATTGGTACAACAAATGGTACAACAATTGGTACAACAATTGGTACAACAATTGGTACAACAAATGGTACAACAATTAACAGCTATACTCAGCTCGAAATAATGATTCGTTTAGCGGTTAACCATTGGATTCATATTCTGGTTATATCGGCATTACTTTAATTTTGTTAATGAGTTTGTCATATATATGAGCACTACTTATAACAACTTCTTGTAATATCCCTATTGTGGACACTCAACAGTTTAAGCTTATCTTTGGGCCATTTATAAAAGATTATCCCAATTCCCACACCTTTCATCAAAATGTTTTTCCAAGGGCATTTTTATCAAGATAAACTTGGAATTTTTTGTTCAAACTTATTATACAAAAGGAGCAAGTTTGTATCTAAAAATTAATTTCTGGAATTTTGAACTTTTGAGATAATACCACAATCTATTGTATATTAAATAAATTTAAACAAAAAATTGGAAGTTATCTTGGTGAAATGTGTTTAGAATTGGGTGATTTATAAAGCGGTTTAATGTTGTTTACTATACTGAAGAGTCACTTAACCTAATGGACACTTACTGAATGTGCGGGTAGATTGACTCCCCAGGCAAGTGTTGCCGTACAGACCAATACTTTGATAACACCGGTGCGGAACAATTTTTCGACGAGAGTGCGGTCTTGCCTTAACATACCCGCGTGATGTATAGCGAATCCCCCCTCAAATAATTCTGAGAGCCCTTTGTGTCGCGCCCTTCGCATCATTCGCTCTGAATCTATAAGTTTGTCGATATCGGCCTTAAAAACAGTCAAGTGTTGATTTTTATGGGCCCTGTCCTTCAGATTGATGGCTGTCCTGTGGGTAGCATTCCTGGCGTGAACGAAGACCATCACCTGATGTCCTTTGGCTACCATTTGGTGAACCTTTTCATAGCAGACTTCGTCCATATCATGCATTTGTTGCATAGTTTGGGTGGCTTTGCAACCAATGAAGCACTGGGAGAGCGGCACCGGACGGAAACGATTGTCGAACACAAACAGTCCGTGTTTTGGATTCACGTGTAGAAACTCTCCGACATCTCTATAGTTGGGAAGAGTGGCCGACAGACCGACCATTCGAATGCATTTCTGTGCCGACTCGATGTATCGTTTGGTTCGGGCCACGAGTGCCTCTAAAACCGGTCCCCTATCACTCTGGAGGAGATGTACCTCATCTATGATGATTAGACGTACCAATTGAAGCAACTGAACGTCACCCTTGGCTTTACGAGTCACGACATCCCACTTCTCAGGAGTGGTGACTAAGACTTGGGTCGTCATTATCTCACTTTTACTTAACTGCATATCACCGGTGAGTTCGCGGACACGAATCCCAAATGGAAGCAGTCTTTTGGAGAAATTGTCAGTCATTTCAGCGGCCAATGCTTTCATAGGTGCGATGTAAACAATTTTAAACTTATCGAGTTGTATATCGTGGACACTACCCGTCGGCGAATTGCTCCTAATCTCATTAAGAACAGCTAACATGGCCACATTTGTCTTTCCCGCACCGGTAGGCGCACAGATCAACATATTCTGATTTGTGTTGAAGGCTGTGTTGAAGACAATGGATTGAACTCTATTTAATGTTTTGACGCCTTTAAACCCAATTTTGCCGAATTCGTCCAATTCTTTCTCGACGTCAATCAGTTGAAAATCGTTAATCACAGTCTCGGGTGGGGGCGGAGGGGCGGGGATTAAGATCTCTTCCCAACGGCGCTGATCATTACGCGAGAAACCTAAAGGGAGTGACATTTTTGCACCTGATATGAAGGCAGGGGTTGATTTGGCCTCAATGAATGAGTCAAATACATAGGGATATTCTGATCGATCCAATACTTCGTGAGTCTGTTCTTCTTTGAATAGCGGGCCATACATTGCATTCAACAGTTGTGTCTCTCGTTGTTCTCTCATATGTTCGATATCTTCGAGAGTATATCCATTAGTTGTCACCGAATTAACCAAATCTTTTCCTAACTCTTTGTTCATCTTTTTCTCTATTTTACGGATCTGTTTCTTCAAATTCTTTTCCTCTGCGGTGTGGACCACAACGGAGGGCGCAATTGCCGGTCCTTTCATTCGGTGATTGCTTTGTTGTGATTTCTTCTTAAGAGTAAAAGTGTTATCGTTTTCGGGATAATTGGTTCCCAAAGCAGATGTTTGGTCACAATATATCTGATTATAAGAGTTTTTGATTTGACGCCTATTTTTCACTATCTTCTCGATCACAGGCAGACAGGAATCGCCTAAAAGGCTGTGCAGATCAGTACCTAATTCCTCATCACTTCTTGAAGAACTGTTAATCCAATTGATGACAGTTTCGACTAAGACCTCAATATTCATATAAAAGGGTTCGATGTGTTCGTCATTATATTTGTTGATATATTTGCTTAACTCTGTGTTAAGCCATTCGATGTCGACCCCCGAAGAAGATGATTGACTAGAGTTTTGATGCTTTGGATTATCTTTATATTCAAAACTCAAATCGAAAGCTTTAGAATTATTGTCATTAGAGTTGTCTAAAATTGAATCCCATTCCACACAAATCTTTTGGGATAAGCCATCAGTAAAGGGATCGATATCTATGTCTTTGTACTGATGGTTAGCCCACTCTTCCTCATCGTTGAACAGTTCCATAATATTGAGAAAATTCTGAGTTTTATTTTTCGACTTATGGCTGGTATTCACAGATTTGTTACTAAAAGGCATAAAAAGTCGTTCCCTGTCTTCGGTGTCCAACAAATCCAATATTGCTTTCGAGTAATCGTAGGCTTTGTTCACCAATTGGTTAGACATCTGTTGGTCGCCAAACATTTGCTCCAATTCTGTCATTTGTTGAGAAGTGACGCCTAAAATGTCTTTCAAATACTTGGAGTCGTGAAAGACTTGAATCACATAAACAGCTGAAGACTCGACCAAATCCATAGACGAACCGAAGCCAACGAATTCGCGACCGATTTCTAGCATTTGTCTCAATAAGTCATTTACTTCTTTAGCGTTGTATTCATCGGAACGAGTCTTAATGGCCTCCAAAATATAGTCATTCACTTCAGACCAAAGCGGAAGAATATTTCTTTGCATTTGTTGCAGAACTCGTCGTCTTTGGAGCCGATAGAAAGTGTGGTCAGAATCGCATTCATCGAACTCATTGGGCGGACGACTAACTGTCCCATAATTGCGGATAAAGTCTGAGAGCCTCAGCGGCTCTTCGCACACGTGTTGGACAGACATCAAACTCAACAGCTGTTGACACCAACTCTACCACAATATGACAATCAAATTATCTTATATTTAGAAGAAAAGTCCTTAAAATCGTTTATTTAGTTATCAATTGATTGAAAATATGTGTGAAATCAATGATTTGACTCACAATTAAACGTCAATTAATCGACACTCAAAACAAAATATTTCACAACTTTTCTCAGTATTAT
Source organism: Ceratozetes gracilis (assembly GCA_034694965.1). Classification (NCBI taxonomy): domain Eukaryota; kingdom Metazoa; phylum Arthropoda; class Arachnida; order Sarcoptiformes; family Ceratozetidae; genus Ceratozetes; species Ceratozetes gracilis. The sequence continues at coordinate 7,650 of JAQIWF010001682.1, read as the reverse complement.
ATCATTTTTTATTCATAAAGTTTTACGCATTTTGTGACCCCTTTCTCATCACAAAACTCTGTTTTCAATCAAATTTGTTTACGTTTTAAATGACTTAATATTTGGTAAACAATAACATAAACGTCTGCCAAAAGATGGCGACAATAAAGAGTATGTGAGGACTAAACCAAAGCTTTCCGCGCTTATTATGAACTATACATGAATTAATAATTTATCCTGGTTAACCAAGTCAAATAGTTTACTCTTTTCAAATTATATTATTTAAATCTAAAAATAGCATTAATCAACTAAGGGCTACTTAGGGTAAAGCATATCTAACGGAGTTACACTAGCTTAAAAATGATCCTGACCTCCTTCATATGACGGCGAGCTTGGGTAAGCTGAAAGTAAATTCGAATTTGCGTTGATGATTTAATGAATATAAAAGAATTTTATTACAATATGACGGATACATTAGAGAAATACCAAAACATATTTCAAATTTATTTATAGTTTAAATTCAATCTTTTATTTTGCAATTCTTTTGATGTGAATTAATGAAAACAATCAATAATTTTCTCATAACTGTTACTCCTCTTATGAAATGCTGTCCTCTGAAGATGTAGTTCTCATATATAAATGTTTTCAATGTATTACTTAATGATATATTGAAAAGACTAGGCAATGCTTGCCTCCTGTGCCAGCTTTGGGGGTATAGTATGGTATAGTTATTCTCCAAAACAATACAATTTTTGTAATATCAATACTACCGGTATTTCAAACTTTACCGACAATTTTGTTTTGTTTGTAATTTACTTCTGATTATATAGTTTAAAGTCACCCATAATTATAATATATTGTAATATAATTTTGTAATACAGTTATAATTTTCACCAATAAGTACAGTACAGCTCACGATATAATATTCGCTACAATTTGTTGTTTTCTAAGTTCATTAAACAATTAAAATATTCAACAAAAATCAAATACCAGTTTTCAAGCAAATGTGTGGAACAATTAGCACATGGAAACCATCATGCTCCATCACAATTGGCTTAATTGTGTAAAATGATGTTCAAGATATTTGACCAAGTTATATTAAAAATCAAATGAAAGATACATTGAAAATTGTCCTACAATTGAATGTTAAGAAATGAGAGCTTAATTGGAGTGAAAAATTGGTCAAACAATCGATTCTTGCAATACTGAGATTTGGAAATAAATGACACCAATTATCAAAACAGACAGAGAGTTCTTAATCTTTTGATGACTGACTCCTCATTCTTATGTCTTAATCATACTCTCAACCAATTTATTGAATTTTATTTTATTAATCGAACCCAAGTTTTTCGTTATCGCAGAGAAAAGAAGACTTAATGTAATTATTTTACTCTCTCTTCACAAACATTTATATTAAGTATAAGAATCTCGTCTTTTGTCTTAAGAGATGTATTGAACAGACAATTGTTTAACGAATTGATAGTATATATCAGGAGAACAATAATTACTATCAATTGAAATGTCACTAATAATTAGTTACAATTGAAAATAAGAAAATGTTTTACTCATTAAAGGCAATCATAAATTATTAGTCTCTAATCAATCATATTGTGAATTAACCAAAACATGACACAAATTTCAGATTCTTTAAAATTCAAATTACTTTTTGTCATAAACTATAAATTATTGAGCGTTTTGTGTCTTTTTTCGCCAATTATTCTTAAATTATAGTTGAATTTCAAAACATCATTGAGTTTTGAAATATTTTCTATGAGGTAAAAATTATCATTAACCAGGTTAATTAATTATCATAATTATTATAATTTATAAACTTATAAACATAAGATTAGAAAACATTAAGTTGTTCTTAAGTTAAGCAAAAAACATATTAATGTTTAATAACTTTGATTATAGAGAGGAATGCATTGATTATTGTCACTCTAAATCGAGTTGAGGGCCAATTCAGGATCTGTTCTGAGAAAATGAGTTCTTCTACTTTAGTTTAACTCATTAAACAACTCATTGTAGAATCAAATGCAAAGAGAGAGGAATATTGTATTCAATTGATATGTCATTCGTGAGGAATAAAATAAATATTTTTGATACTTAATTTTGCAATCAATGAAGGTAACATCACTTTTATTGAATTAATAACCTATTACAATTAGTAATTACAACCCTTTACTCAACGACCCTATTATATGCAACGAATATAAAATAATATTCAATATTCAAAGCATTATTCAGTTGTAATCACTTTTTGCAATATTATTATTAATCCAATTAAAGTAAAGTCTGATATTTTAATCAATCAAAAATGAAGAAAAAGTTTTCATCCATATTATGAATAACTTATGATTAATAAATAATCAAGTCAAACTCAATTACCATCACAAATAGAGACATTAATGATTGGAAAGGGTAGTAATCCATATGTTTTTTATGAATTAAACAAATTGAAAATTGTGTTGTTTTGTATCCTATGCTATGAATTGGAACTCATTGACAATCTCTTTAAAATGCATATAATTATGTTGTAATGTATTCTTAATAATACTTTGTTTTCTTGGATTAAACTTTTATAGACATGAGAAGAACAGGAATCAGTTAATGTCTTAATGAGTTTAATTTGACCTCTCTTATAAGGATCGAAGCCATTATATTGGGGTTTCGCTATTACAGTGAATCTCAATATAAATCGATTAAACTTGAGTCTGAGTATCGAAAAATGATAAAAAGCATTGAAAAATATTGGGACATGCTCAATTGGTACATCTAATTGTGGTGAGTGAACTTCAATTTTAATTGGATTGCTAAAATTAAAGAATCTCGATAGCCAAAAGTTGTTGGCCATCCCATCGGCAATAAGAGTCGATATCAATTATTTTACTGGGAAGGAACTTTTATGACCACGCTCATTTTGAGGTATTTTTTATAAATAGTTTAAGTTTTCATTTGGTTTGCATTTGATGTTTAGAATACACTACAAATAGATTAGTATATAGTCTAAAGTCATACAATCGCCGATTATTACAACGAAAAAACGTCGTTTGAGACCAGAATTATAAATATTTAAAACTAACGATCGGTTCAATGAAATGAAAGTCAAAGTAATCGCCAATTAATTAATGGATTAATGAATTTGCGAATAAAGAAATGATCTGACATTTAATGATGTTTTGGATGCGCTCTCAAAATATATATACATTTAATTATTTTGATTCCTGGAAATGAGACAAACAGAACAATGGGACGAATAAAAGTCACTGAAATGGACTCAATATTTATTATAGTAGAGGGAGAGAAGCAAAAGGATCACTATTTGTGGCCTTTTATTAACAAACTGAGCACAAAGAATATCAACTAAAATATGAATTGAAATGAAACCTAAATAGAGAATAGGTTTGAACTCAATTAATAAGACGATCGCATCCATAACACACATTAATCCACTTCTCTATTCACACAAAATTATGAACAATTAAATAAAAATACTGATAAACTATATGCTAGTGAATAAAAAAATAATAATCTTGGAAAAATAAAAGATTAAGCCATCAAATTAATAATAGTAGTAATGTATGGAAAGTTGGCCAACACTTAAGAATATGTTCTCTATAAGAGAGAATATTCAAAAATTTGTTATCTATTATATTTAGATTTATTTAAGTATAATAAGCACTAGAATTATAAGTAAAACTCAATCGTATAATAAGTCTCATTTGAATTATTTGGAGGAACTGTAGGTTTGAACACTTTGGTTACTAATGTATACATAATCTACTGTCCAATACTGTCCAACGTTAAGCACTTTTCCAACAGGTTTCCGATAGAGAGAACAGAATAATAATGAGTTGGAAAACTTAAATACAAATAATGTTATACAGAGTATTGATTTTGATTGCGCTCGTGGGCATTGGTGGCCTAAACACGGTGTGGGTTCATATACCCACACCAGTGTCAAGTGCCAGTCCAGTGTGTTATTTCTCTTGTCTTATGTTATGTATGTGTTGTCTCTTTCTGTTAATTGTGTTGTTTCTTATCTAAAACTCTATTATCCATTGAATTGTATATAAAATGTGTTTCAATTGTTTTATAATTTTGTTTTAAATAAAAAGGAGTTTCTTCTCATTTGCTAAACATCTTGTCCTCGACTTCCATCAGATATGGGTGACTCTGATTTGGTGTCATCAGTGGTGGGGGTTTTACCCGCAGACCGATGTCCGAGTCCACTGTCGGAACAGTGCTTTTCTGATGAGGAGGAGGCGGTTTCGGCGGCGTTCAAAATGCTTTCTTCTTCAGAGTGTTCACCGCTGTTGTGACCATTGCTTTGTTTACCATTAGTTGAATCATCAGTTGTAGAGCCGTTTGTTTTTTTTGTTTTTCGCTTTTCTTCCAGTTTTGGACAGTCAGCGATCAGATGTTCCGAATCCTTACAGTGATGGCAACGTTTAGGTTGTGGTCCCATATTGCACTTGGCTGCGATATGATTTGCGAACTCTCCACAATTGTAACACCTGATACAGTTTAAACAATATGACCATCACCATTCACATTTTGGGTTTTCAAACTTTAATATAACTATGACAGGACAGCCTATCTATCATTGTGTGCTATAATCGCAAATAATATCGATTACTATCGAGAAGTGAGCAGTTTACCTATAAACTACCCCACCCACATATCTACACATTTATCATTTTTATGGAAAAATGACACAGAATAATTTTCATTAACTTTATCAAAAACTATTAATGATTTGAATCGAAATCAGCTGTCATTCAATGTTATAGTCATTAAAATGATTTGAATTGATACCTAATCTTTTTGAATTTCTTCTTTGACATGGGTCGTCTGTTGGAGCCCTTGCATTCGACTCCCTCAACTCCGGTAACCATGGTTGCTTCGAGTCCTTTATCAGAGACCTTGCACTCGAATTCGACCTCTTCTTCATCGCCAAGACTTCTAAATCCGGGCATTTTTATCACTGACTGTAAGAGAAATAAAAGAAAATCAATGAAACATTTTGAGTGTCAGTACTATTGAGTGAATGCTTAACTGTTTAGATCAAAACCTATCGATAACACAATTGCCAATTAAGTCATTCTGGGTTTTGGCGTTTTATTGCTCACAATAATTGTTTTCACAATCAGAATGAAGGACAGGGCAACCAATTTTCAGACAAACACTCATAGATAGGCAGAAGGCAGAGAAATTATCAGTGAAAAAATGGGCAGATGTTAAAAAAGAATGGACATTTCAAATGTTTTATTGCTTTTGCCATTATGAAAGGTAAAATATTAAATCACCAAGAGCAACATAATCTAAAATCAAATCAGGGATAATTGAATATTTAATTTCTTACTTAATAAGCTGAGAATCAATATTGAAGTACTATTTGATCTAGCATATGTTTGCAATATTGAGCAACAAATCTAAGTTAGTCAATAGGAGTGGTGCTTAGCTGGTGATCCCATCTAAAAGTTAATGAATGGGTGAATAGTATTGACGATAGGTTTGTGATAACAACGCGAATCACTAATCATACTAATTGTCATTTTGTGGTCTTTTGTTTTTATCTCTGCACAGGAGAGTCACTCAGACTGAGCTGAGACTGGAATTGAAGTGAAGCAGAATCAGTAGCCGACACACCAAACACACAGTTGTGACTCTGGAGATGTAAGTGCCATTGATAGCAGGTCTCGAGTAAAAAAGTCAATTAATCATTATATGATCACTAGTGTTATGGCATTGGACTTGAGGACGACATAATATGTGTTTGGGAGCACTGGCAGAGCACACCACATTGATACCGGCCCTACTAAATGATACAGATATCTATCAAACTTCTGGCACATTAGCGTATAATCAGACCCAACACTAGAATGACTGCACGAGTGATCAGAAGACAGAAAATGGACAAAAAAGTGCTCCACAAGAAATTGTTGCCCATTATGTGCCTCAGGCTGTGCTCACAAATCAGTTTTTAAAAATCAAAACTTATTTATTGGTCAACAAAAAACAGGAACTTATAATCATATGGCGCGACAACAGAGGAAGGGCTCTCTGTATGAAAGGCCTCTCATTTTTTGCTAATAATTTGTTTTTGTATGACTTGTGAATAGACTGAGTGTTACTTAAATAGCAATAAATATTTCAAAATATTTCACGAGTGCTTTCATATGACGCTTACGTATGAAAAGAAGGAACAGATTAGAAGATAACACACACATCGATGGGAGGAAACGTTTTTCATCTCAAAAGAGATCTCACTTCTTGAGAGGTATGGTATATATACCAACACGTGTCTCACACGCGAACCCTCTTTCTTGTGGTGAATGAAACGGACCCACAAATAGACAGCCGTAGCCATAGAGCTCCCATCTCTTATACAAGAGTATAAAAATCTTGCACATAGTGTAAAATCATTTCCGGAAAGTCGGGGAATACTACTGACAATGCATTGTATAATAAGTTTTACTACCAATTCCTCTCTCTCTCTCTCTCTCTCTCTCTCTCTCTCTCTCACACACACACACACACACACACATACACACTCACTCACTCACTCCTCAATGATATGAATGACATTTATTCTTAAAAACTATGCTTTTCTCTACTTTTCCGCATTAGAAGTGAATTTTTCGGTCTTTTTTATCATTTTTGTGTAAAATGTTACCGAAAATTGTTTGTTACACAAAAATGTTGTGGACTAAAGTTCACATCCTCTTTAACTTTGCTTTATATTTCTATCACTGTCTGTCTTTCCCTCTCTTTCATCGTGTGTTTGATCTAAAAATTATTGCCAAAACGTGCGTTGAATTGCTCTCACAATTAGAGAATATAATAATTTTCAACGCAATTATAGAAACAGACAAAACCCAAAACTGAACAAAAATATTACAAATTTCTGTATCTCTTATTTTGTTTCTCTTTTTCTCTTTGACTCTATCTTTGAGTCAAACTATTCTCTAAAGGATTTGTTTGGAATCGAAATTCATTGAAGAGTTAATGAAATTCTGATCGAAAAGTGAAAATTCTTTCCGAAACAGATGTGAAAAATAATGTATTAATTTGTGTTGAATTTAGAACTAATTTGTTACCAGAACTTTCACTAAATTAACAAGTTCAAGAAGCACTGTCTTATTTGATTTAATTCAAAATGAGTATGTTTCATTTTCATAACCTATAACATTGTACTTAAAATTGCAATTTTTAGCTATTAATGGGAATAATGAAATTAATAATATTTGAAATGAAATGAATATTTGAAATATATTTCATTATATATTTGAGTTTCTATGGAATTATGGATTTGTATGAAGAAAGTGACAAAACTCATAGAATAGGTGAGCCTTTAATTCGGAGACATTTATTGTAAATGTGTTTCTTTTTTCCCTTGAATTCTATAAATCTTTCAATTTATAGTAAAGTTAATGTAAGAGAAGAAAAGTCATAATTCACTGCAATATAATAATAAAAATGGTTGTGCTCTGCGACGCCAACAATCTAATGGTCAGTTTAGATTATGGCGCTTAGCAAAGGAGAGCGTACTGGGAGGGCACCAAGGAGAGAGAAAGGGAGAGAGAAAGGCAGAGAGAGGGAGAGAGAGAGGAAGAGAGAGATAGAGAGTGAGAGAGAAAAAGAGAGAGAGAGGAGAGAGAGAGGCAG
>JAQIWF010001681.1:0-11152 GCA_034694965.1 Ceratozetes gracilis | reverse complement strand
TAGAGATTTGTAAATTAGACCAATGAATTTGTCTTGAAGAGTACTATCGTTTGGCATGCTCAAATGACACATGTCATTTACTTTTACTTTTGGAGATTTGTACCCTCGGAGGCACAAACCCTACAATAGAGACCGGTTTCTTTTCCGTTCACCCGGTAAAACTATGATCAGAAATAGAGTTGAGGAAAACACTTGAAGGTTTAATGGTAATTTTATACAATGTCATAATAGATTAGATAAGTTTATAATTATTGGATATTCACTATTATTAGAGTCAAAAGAGCAAAACTTAAGTGAAAAACTAATCGATAAAACAATTATTTTCAAAGAAGATAAGACCAAAGTTATGAAAACTTTTAAAAAGCCGTAATAACTTTCACAAATAAATATAACAACTATCAACTTTTTTTCTTCACTGGGAATGACATTGATCTACATTCTAGTCAAACAATAATAGAGTGAAAAGTTGATTGAAGTCATTGCCATAGAAACCGTAATTTAACAGTAATTTAGTTGTGTTTGAGACGGCTTTTGAAAACCTGTGCGCCTTTCAAATGTTTAAACCAACTCCTCTTTACTCTTGTTTAAGGTATTATTTGCAGTCAACCACTCACTCAGAGTCTAGTTTTTTAAAACCTAAAAATACATTCATAAATCATATGCCTGTCCTGTCCTGAGCTGTGAATAAGAATACTCTTTTGATTTGAATTCTCGTCTGTTTTATGTTTGAAACTATTTTTATTGAAACTTAAGGTATGATAACAGTTGTGATAATAAAGTTATAAAACCCTTTGAAATAAAACTTTTCTTCAGCCGATTATTCGTTGCATAAGAAAAATAATTTTGTTTAAAATCTATTTTTTAAATTTGAAATTTCAGTGCAATTCAAATGTAAAGTACTTTTCAGTCAAGAAAATGAATTCTCGTCTTTGGTTTTTGTGGAGGAGTTTATCGGTTTTCATACACTTAATCGCTGTAGTGTTGTATGGATTTGCACTGGTCTTTCAATTTGCATATCCTTGGGGTTATAACTGGCAGCAGAATGACAAGCAGTTGCAAATGTCAAACTCAACAGCCAAGCCTGGTGAATATTCGTTTGGCTGGAAATATAAGTTCCTCACTTATTGGAATATGGTACGTATTTTTGTTCATATTTTCCCAATATTTTATTTCCCCTTCAAAGTAAAGTTTTGATTTAAAAAAAGTAATGATAAGTCTTATAGAACTTTGAGAACACTTTTCCTCATTTAAGAAAAGTTGTTATCCCTTACAGACTGTATGGCAGTCAAGTTATAAGGAAACGTCAATTTATAAATATTTATTCAGTCATTGCCTCAATTGAATGAATTGTATGAATGTATGAATGAGTTCAATTCAAATCTCAATCAATTATTTATTATCAGTGAACTTTTTTGATATGCAAACGCTCTTGAATGGCCAGGAATACCTGATGTGATTGGTTTTGTCTAATATTTCCCTATCATTGCAATAATTAAATCAATTTATTTTTATATATCAATTAAACGCCTCTTCATAACTGATAATAGTCTGGAATTAATGAATTAATGATCTTGAACTTTAACATTGACATTGAGCTTGATGAGAACTTAATTGAATGGTATCACAAAAGTGTTCATTTGGTTAAATATCAAGACTTTTAATCGTTCGTAAAAAAATTTTTGAATTCACTCCAAAATTACTGATAAATCTTTAAATCAATTATCATTTAGAGAATATAAGCAAGGTGAGATTATGCCTCGGTTTTTAATTGTCAAATTATTCAAAACTGTAAATATTTTACTATTTGACAAGTAATCTACAAAATTGCTCTAGCAGACTATTTCGCTGACTTTTGTGCTAACTGACCATGAAACTTGGTCATCCTTATCACATGAATAAAATTTAAATAAATTTGCATTCAAATAATCGATGAAATCTTATATCATATTCAATGACACTTAAAGGAAGTGCTTTTGAAACGTTTGAGTGTCATTTTGGTGGCTAATATGTCCTTGATAAAACAATGAATCCAAGAATTCGTTAAATACAATTTGAGGGCAAAGGGGTTATTTTAAGAGCGTTTGTCATCATTTTATTATCTTTATATACTTTTCAATTGTAATCAAATTTGTTTTATTTATTTTCTTTGCACAGAATTTTCAGTTTTTCATATTTCTATTGCATCTGATTTGTGACGGTTTTAAAGTGAGTTATTTGCCGACGAAGGCCATAGAAAGCAATTTCGTCAAACACTTGTTCCGAACTCGGGATACACTTTTCCATTCAGTCCTGTTTCCTATTGGATGGGTATGTGTTTTGTCGGCACAATTTGTCGCATTTTTCTTCTCATTTATAGCAATAAATACATTAGAAGAGTAAAAATAGAGCACTTAATGAGACACTTATTCCCTTTTTAGACTCAATTTCCAGTGAATTCACTCACAATTATATAATACATGACATCAATGCTAAGCAATCAATATTATAGTCCAACCCTTTATTCATGTCATTCATTACCTTAAGTAATGTGAGAATTGATTTTTCAATCGATTTGTTGACATCACTTCCCAACACAATAGCCCTCCTATATATGGATTACCTTTCCTTTGGTATTCAATTGTTAAATTCATCATTATTTTCGTGGCACTCTTTACCATTATTATAAATATGCATGGGCAAGATCCTTATTTTGATAGATTTGAGTAACCAGGTGGCTAATTTGAATACTTAACTGAGATTAAAGTGTGCCATATAAAACTAATCGAGGTTAAATATGAATAATTATGTATCCTGCTTCATTCACTTTCAATACCTCTATGATTGATATTAACGATTAGTTTATGAATCTCTTCACCAGTTATTGACTATTATTTTATAGACAATAAGTTCACGTCATTTGCAGTCCAACTCATAATATATTCAATCATTAAAACTAAAATCTAATTTAGTTTCACAACAAATAAATAATTTGAATGACAATAACATTGGGCTCAGACTAATGGGGTGTAAACTCATTACTTAAATATAATTGAGTTCATAACCAATTAGACACACATTAGGATTTAAATTAAGAAATAATTTGCTCATATTGAGTAACCATGGTAATTTTTAATTTGAAAACTATTCTTAAAACCATTTTAATAATTAGTTCGTGACTTCAATGTTCTGGAGTTTATATTTCGTGAAGAAAGAGTATGTCTCGAACACAACATTAGAGCAACGGAATCCTTGGTGGCTCACTCATGTTGGCGTTAGTCTCTTCATTAATTATCAATTGAATTTATCTTGATAATTCTATTTTTCAATTATAGCATACAATTGTAGCGCCATTTCTTATTCTAGAAGCTGTGGTTACATATCACAGAAGATCTAAGATATATATCGAAATGTTTATATTATTGATAATCATCGGGTCGTACACAGCTTGGGTTTATTACCTTGGTATATTTCAAGAGATCTGGGTTTATGGCATATTGAGAAAGTCTAGCACAACGATTAGAGCTATACTCCTATCTGGTTTTGCCGTCTATTTGCTTGTCTTGTATTTCATTGGTTTACTTCTACATAAATTTTTATGGCCTAAAAGACGACGTGAGGTCTGGCCTAAAAAGTGGTCACCCGATGAAGTGAGTAAAGATCAGCTCGAATTCGAAGACTTTCGTGTGAGACAGGGTCTTATCAGATGATTAGCCCAGATATCACTCAAAAATGTAATTAACTTTTACTCAAATCATTCATTTGTAAACATTTCGTATTTTTTATAAATTCATTCCCTTTTGTGATAATATTAAGAAAAAGTATTGTCTCTTAAAATGTATTAATTACTTCAAGTAATGAATTAGAGTTTGTTTAATGAAATTAAATAAATATTTATATTTACAAAAGTCATCCCAAGTGTTGATTAACAGCAAACCTCTACAACAGGTTTGTCCACTCTTTTCAAAGAGTCTTTTGGGAACAAAGTTTCAATTCAATTACAAAACCTTATGAGTCATAAAATCAAATTAACTCATCCATCAATAAAATTGATTGCTTTCATGTCTTAATTGTTGGTTATTTCAACAAAAAGTTTCATTTAATTAATAATTAAGTGACCTAGGTCATTGACAGAACATACTGACATGAAAGAATGTTCAACTCTGTCTGTTGACTATAATTATACTCATTTTAACAATACATGTGTTGAAGCCTAGGGTGACCAAAATGGGTCTTGCCAAAATATTCTTACCCCAGAATTCGGATCCTTTGACAAATCCCTGATTGAAACAAAGATAAAATAAAGAGACCTGTTTGATTAGAATCAAGGAAAAAGTTCCATTAGAATAAAGGAAAACATAACATTTGTATTAATTTAAAAATGCACTTTGTACTAGTATATTTTAACAAAAATATGTCAATTTGTTTTTATTGTAGAAAATGATGTATTCATTACTGTCTAAAATTTTTATTAAATAATTTGAATATAAAATTCAATATATATTTTCCACTAATGAAAGTGATATCTGATATGACATGTCTTCTAATCAGAAAATTGTAAAAATGTCCTTAAAATGTGTTATAATTTTAATTGTCGTTTCATTGAGTAATGCGAATGATTGGTCAGATTTTAATCGAACCACGGTAAGAATTAAATACTGAGAAAATTAGGTGAACTAACTGTTTGAACACTTGGTTAAGCCTCAACTCATCGAATCGCGTAATTTCAAGAGTGAAACCCATTTCATAACAACAAGTGATGGATATATTCTACAAATATTTCGTATAATAAATCCATTCCTCAATACAAGTAGGAAATCATTGAAACCTATTATCCTTCAGCACGGCTTTTGTGGTGATTCCGATGAGTTCCTAATTTCTAGAAAAGGATACCTCAATAGAAGTGGTCACTACATTGAAGTGGGAAATGTCATCAATGATTGTAATCACAAAAAAAAGTATGGAAAAACATTGGGGTTTGTATTGTCTGCCTGTGGTTACGATGTTTGGCTGTCCAACATAAGAGGCAACAGATATACACAAAATCATACCACAATACATCCTGGTAACTTTAAATTTTGGAAATTCACCTTGGACGAGATCAGTTTAATAGACTTACCCGCAATTATCCACTATATTGGGGTTCGAACTCAAAGTGAGAGAATAGGTTACATCGGGTACTCATTGGGTGCGACACAGATGTTTGCATTGATGTCCACACGACCAGAATATTCATCAATAATCGACCCGTTCATAGCTATCGCTCCTTTGGTTTATGTGTCAAAAACTAAATTTGTTCGCTATATGTTTATCTACCCTTTGTTTAGAGCCTTTCCTATTCCTCTTATTAGATCCTATGCATTGAGAAAAGTTATGAGCAAGATATTTAGCAAGGAAATGCCCCCCGAAGACTCGTACGCCAATGAGATGTCAAACCATCTGATTGGTCGAACCTCTTCATTTATAGCTTCTCATTTATTTCAATTAATGAAGCATAATAATTTTGCAAGATTCAATTGGGGACTTTTTGAAAACTTTGTCCGTTACGGCAGTTGTAAGCCTCCGGATTATCCGTTGGCTAACATAACATCCAATAGGATTGCATTAATTCAGGCCCAAAACGACACCCTCTCTGACCCTCAAGATATTCAACGACTTAAAAGTGAATTAAAAGTTAAGCTTTTATTAGACTATTGGATACCCGACAAGAAATGGACGCACTCTGACTACCTTTTCAATCAGAATACTGATAAATACATCAATTCAGTTATTATGAATATATTGAGTAATTAATAATTGTTTAGAAAATTTTATCCAGGATTAAATCTCTATTTCTGTAATATTCCATTGATGTGTTTCTCACTTTTTTTTAATCTAAGTCATAATTTCTACTCAATTATTAACTCTTTATTAATAATAAAATGAATACAGAAATTAAAGTGAAATATAATATCGAATCCATATTTAATTAATGCAAAATGTTTTATAAATCAACAATAATTTGTATTATAATTTGTATCAAAATTAATGCCAATAAAGTCTTAAGGGATGACCGGTCAGATTTGCATAGGACCACGGTAATTTTTATACTTCCATATTAATAACCTTATAATAATTTTAAATCAAATAATAGCCAGAATTAATTGAGTCGAGAAACTTCAAGAGTGAAACTCATTACATAACAACAAGCGATGGGTATATACTTCGGATATTTCGTATAATAAACCCATACATTAAGAGTAAACCATTGAAACCCATTATTCTTCAACACGGGTTTACTGGGATTTCCGATGAATTTTTACTTAACACAAATGGATATCTTAGAAAAGATGGTCTTTACATAGAAAATGAACAGATAGTCACCGATTGCACTCATAATAAAGAGTTTGGAAAGACATTGGGCTTTGTTTTGTCTGCCTGTGGTTATGATGTCTGGCTCTCTAACTTAAGGGGCAATAAATATACTCAAAACCACACAACGCTCAGTCCCTATGGCTATAGATTCTGGAAATTTACATTGGATGAGCATAGTCAAATTGATTTGCCCACAGTTATCAACTATGTCGGTGCGCTCACCACGAATAAGAGAATCGGTTATATCGGATATTCAATGGGAACACTACTTATGTTTGCATTAATGTCCGCACAACCTGTCTATTCCTCGATAATCGACCCGTTTATAGCAATAGCACCAGTAGTTTACATATCAAAAATCCCAAAAATATTATTAAACTTCAAATATATGTATCCAATATTAAGAGCGATTCCAACTCGTCTTTTCAGATCAAATATTGTAAGAGAACTTGCATTCAGTCTAATGGGTGGAAACCAATATAGACATAACTCTTATACAAGGGAGAAGGGCACTCATATATTGGATGAGTCTTCAACTCTTGTATTATCCCATTTTCTCCAAATAATGGCAAGGGATAAGTTTGCCAAATTTGATTGGGGACCACATGGTAACTATTTGCATTATGGCAATATTAATCCTCCACAATATTCTTTGGGTAATATCACGTCCACGAGAATCGCCTTAATTCAGAGCAGAAGTAATGATATGTTTTCTGATATGGAAGACCTCTCACGACTCAAAAGTGAATTGAAAGTCAAACCATTATTGGATTATTGGATACCTGTCCCTAATTGGACTCATTCTGACTATTTATTCTCAGAAAAGGCCGACAAGTATTTAATATCTGTTATCATGAATTTATTGAAATCTCTATAATATGACCTTGAATGTACCTAAATTATAACTCCATCTACCTAATTATAATAAATTTCACTTACTAATTAATTTGATCTTTGAGAGTTTTTATTACAAGTTAATATCTAATATCGTATCAAGGAAACTTTTTTTTAAAATTTCATTAAAATTCAAATCAAATGTGACATACACATGTATCTAAGAAAAATTTCGTTTAATTTACTTGATAATTTAAAGCAAATAAAACTGATAAAATGATAAATGCTATTCACTAAAAGCAACTAGATATCTTATGAATCATATGCACACATCAGTCAATTTCACACGAATTTGGATGTCATGTTTTTAATAGTTAAGTTGTTTTAATAATTTGGATATTTTTTATTGCAAAATAAATTTTCCAATCAATTTGTACTTACAAACAATGCACTTAATAAGATCTTGCATTTGTGCCAATAACTATGAGTGTTTATTAAATCTCCCCATATTTAGCTCAAAAAATATCTATTTTTATCAAATGAAAGCTTAAATCATTTATCAATTAGTTTTTTGATACTTGACATTGGTTAATTTAAAATAATATTCCTAAATTCACTAGACACAGTTTCAAACAAATGAACTTGTTACTACAAGTATTGTGCAAATATTTCTATTGCAGACCTTTGAACCGATGTATTACATAATCAATTGCTATGAAAAATATTAGATATGTGTTCACTTGTATTGCACTCCAGTCTCATACACTGTTTGGAACCAATTCAAAGACAATTTGGTTTTTGCCTGACAAAGTCTGACTGTGTTTTCAGGCGAAAATATTTGCACAAAACTTATAGTAACAAGCTCATTTACTTGAATCTATGCCTAGCTAATCTAGGAATAACATTTGAAATTTAATCATGTAGTTTAAGTCATGTGCTTGTTATGATT
Source organism: Ceratozetes gracilis (assembly GCA_034694965.1). NCBI lineage: Eukaryota > Metazoa > Arthropoda > Arachnida > Sarcoptiformes > Ceratozetidae > Ceratozetes > Ceratozetes gracilis. Next base: position 3,039 of record JAQIWF010001681.1, on the reverse strand, counting down.
GATATAATTCTCAAATTATCGATAGGCAGGGAATGAATTCACATAACTTTGGGCACTATTTAAACGATTGCCTTTAGAAACAACTAATCAGTGGTTAATAGCTTCTAATGAGAGACAATGTATTTGTTTGTCACTATTTTACTTGTATTTCAACTCTTTGTAAATAACGGTTTGGCCGCTGATGTGAACTCTCGTCTGGACTGTTATATCGAAAGTAAGAAAACTGTAAACAAGTTACTTTTTACTATCGAGTCTTTTCAGATGAGTTCCAGGTTAATGAAAACTCTTGCAAAGAGCGGCAATGCATTTGGGATGGAAAACCTGAAGTGCAAGGCATACCCATCTGTTACATTGACACCGAAAAAGTTGGATATCATCTTCATGGAGATGTAATGAAGAGGACATCTGGTCTCGAGGCTGACCTCACAATTAAAAGCACTGCAAATAAACTTTTGAGAACTTCGCCACAAATTGAAAACTTAAAACTTTCTGTCGATTTTCTGACCGAAAAGATCTTAAGATTTAAATTATTTGACCCGAAAAACAAAAGATATGAAGTTCCCATAGAATTTGACCTGGTCAAAAAGGGTTCCAAAGAAGAGAATGAAGCGAAGAGGAAGTATTCCATAGAAGCAAAGGACGACCCGAAAACTGGTTTCCATTTAACTATTGAGAGAAAAGACACAAAAAGCAAAATGTAAGTCATTTAAGATATGAATCATATGAATACATTATATTAAAACTGATCCCTTTTCTTATAGTTTCGACACTTCTATCGGAGGTCTTGTCTTTTCAGACCAATTCATACAATTGGCCACAAGACTGCCCTCGAAGAATATCTATGGAATGGGAGAAAACACTCACAAATCTCTGAGACATGATCTCAACTACAAGACATGGCCAATATTTGCTAGGGATAGACCGCCAGGAGGTGTATGTAGTTTAATTATTAAAACATACCAACTTTATGTAATATTTGAAATTTACTCCTTTAATAGGACCTTAACTTATATGGTGTCCATCCGTTCTATACTGTTATAGAAAGTGACGGAAAGTCTTTCGGTGTTTTACTATTGAACAGCAATGCAATGGGTTTGTTATCCTCTTATATCTTCTCTTCTAACTTCTTTCCATAGATTACACTCTATTACCGGATCCGGCCATCTCTCTGAAGAGCAGCGGAGGTATATTTGACTTCTTTGTCTTTGTTGGAGACAATCCCGAAGAAGTGATTCAATTGTATACATCTCTTGTGAGACGTTCTTTTATGCCTCCCTTTTGGGCTCTGGGTTTTCAACTCACGAGATATGGATTTAAAAACGATGCAGAAGTGAAAGCAACTTATGAAAGACAGCGAAAGGCCAACATTCCTCTCGTGAGTTAAATAATCTGCTTATAAGTCACTCTAATTCTCTTCTTTTGTTAGGATGTGATGTATGTCGACATCGACTATATGTCCACTTTTAGAGACTTTACTTATGATAAAAATGCATTTAAAAACTTACCACAACTGATGAGCGACACTGGTAAGGAGAACCTTCGGTGGACTCTTATATTGGATCCGGCGATTGAGGCCGACTTAAAGTATGAGTCTTTTGCTGACGGATACAAAAACGATGTGTTTTTGAAATGGCCTAAAAATGTGTCCCAAAGTGAAAGACAAAGTCCAGCGAATGTCCCCAATGATAAGGATGTATATTATGGAAAGGTATGGCCACACGGCCCTGCTGCTTTTCCAGACTTTCTAAAGAATTCTACGCATCAATGGTGGTCCAGACAAGTGGCACGACTTCACAAGGAATTGCCATTCAGTGCCCTATGGATTGTAAGTATTATTGTGACTCAATTTGTAAGACAATATAAGTTTTAATTATCTTTTAATTTAAGGATATGAACGAACCATCGAATTTCGTTCATAAATGTCCGCAAAACAAACACGACTTTCCGCCGTTCAGAACGAGTAAATTAAGTGATAATCAAAAGCAGACAATAATTTCTATTATTTCATATTTAAAAGGATCTCTTGAAGGCGGGCGTCAATTATCACAAGCGACTGCATGTATGTTACTTCTTCAGGGAGAACACGACGAGTATTTGCATTATGATGTCCACAATCTCTATGGACATTCAGAAATGATTGCAACCAAATAGTAATCAAAAGCCAATATTCTTTAATTTTGATTTTAACTCCAATTGTGTGTCAGTGCTATCCATTCTGCGACTGGAAAACGTGGATTCACTGTCAGTCGATCTACTTATGTAGGATCAGGTCATTATGGGGCTCATTGGTTAGGAGATAATTATTCTGGGTGGGATCATATCGCACACTCCATTATAGGACTTCTTGAGTTTAATCTCTTTGGCATTAGTTTTGTAAATACAATCATTTTGAGAAAATTCATCCTAATATACATATTGAATATTAAGGTGGGGGCAGACATCTGTGGTTTTAATGGCAACTCGAACCCTGAACTATGTCGTCAATGGTCTCGTGTCGGAGCATTCTATCCATTCAGTCGTAATCACAATGAAAAGGGTTCCATCGATCAGGATCCGGCTGTTTGGACGACTAGAGGTCATCCAGAAGTGACTGAATCGGCCAAAACTGCCCTCCAAATGCGTTATCAACTCTTACACTATTTGTATACACTTTTCTTCCACTCGAGAAATAGTGGATCAACTGTTGCTCGACCTTTGGTTCACGAGTGGCCTAAAGATCAAAACACCGCAACCATTGACCAGCAGTTCCTTTGGGGTAAAAGCCTTCTCATTTCGCCACTCATTCATCAGGTAAATGATTATAATAATATATTAAACCATTTTATTGATTGCTTTAAATTTTGATTTTCAGAACCAAAAGGAAGTGAACGCATACTTACCTCCGGAGGAACTCTGGTATGACCTCAACGATGGTCTTAAGCTTATGTCCAAAACAGGCAAAGTTATTATTCCTGACTCCCATCCCAACGGACCCCCTCCTCTTCATTTAAGAGGCGGTTCCATCATTCCAATGACGAGTTCAAACAATCTGACGACAAC
>JAQIWF010001680.1:0-11153 GCA_034694965.1 Ceratozetes gracilis | reverse complement strand
TCATTTGATAACTACTCTGAGAATGAATTTTTTGTTCAAAATTCCTAACAATTACTTTGAAATTTTCACAACAATTGAATCGACTTATAATAAAAGTAGCATGCTTAAGCTTTAAACAATATATTTAAACAAGTTAAAACAACCAGATTCGGGCGGGATTGGGATTTGTCTCTTATATTATATATTTAGAAATCTATTGCCATAGAAATAAGTCATAAATTTGATTTGTCTGACAGTTACAGAACAGTGGCATTTGCTGAGCAGTTCCACCTCATCTCAAGAACAGCCTCAGCCACGACACGAGCACTCGGCAGTAATGCATAATAACTGTATGTATATCTATGGAGGGATGACTGATCTCAATCCACGATCAGATTTCTGGAAATGGAATTTCGGTTCGTTTTTATCTCATTTGCATTCAATTCATTTGAATTAATGTCTAAAATGGGTTAATCAGGAACTCGACGCTGGCATCGAATTAAGAGCAACAAAGGACCAGGAGAATTGCACAGCCATACAGCAATCGAAGCCTTCAACTCAATGTTCATTTTTGGCGGCGAAAGAACTGGAAATCTGTTGCGAGACTTATGGAGATTTCATTTCAGTAATTCATTAATTTATAAATGATTTATAACTTTTCAGTACAAATATTTGAATTACAGACACAGAACACTGGGAGCGCATCAATGCTGAGGGCATAATACCAAACTGCCGGTGCAGACATGTAGCCATTGCTAACCCATTCCTTGATATGACTATTGAGGAGGAGACCAATAATAAGATACTTCGGTTGAGTTCAAAATCTAATTGCATTTCGAGTTCACAAAATCAAAGTAAAGCAATGACTTCAGCGCCGACCAAATCAATGTCCATGTGTTTTGGACAGCCAACAGATACTCCTCTCCATGAAAATGGAAAACCTCTCAAACAATTCAAGTTTAAAGTGCATCCAATGCCCGGTCTGTGTAGTGGCAGAAGTGCTACTCTTTCTGATGACGACGAAGATATCGAAAATGATGTCAACACTATTGTCAACGAGAATTACGGCAATGATTTTACCAGTCGTGGAGTTCAGGTCACTATGAGGTTAGTCTTCAATTGATTTCACTTAAAATTCATGTCTTATCTGTTATTCGCAGAAAAAGTCTTAAGGAGAAGATATCTCGCAGTCGTCTCGTAAGGAGTATATCGACAAATAGTTACAATATTTTACATCAAAACGTTTTGACCACCGAATTGAAGGATGAATTGGAGAAATTGGTAGAGGAGGCGACCCCTCAAATGCAGAGACAGAATGGAATTGTTTCAAATAAAACGGATGGAAATTATCAACGATTGAAGAACCGCTCAAAAATGCAGAAATCTATCAGTTCTAATGCTGTGCTGGAGTCCGACAGCGAGTCTTCCACTCCTCAGCACTGCGCCAACCGCTCAAACCGTCCGCTCTCTGAAGTAATTCAAACCCAGTCGGTTGCGGTCACACCTCTCGATGAAGATATCAATAGTCAGACGTGGATTAAGAGACGCACTGTTCACGAGTCGATGTCTTACTATAGTCTTTGCTTTCCTTCGCCTCCCAATCGAAGCAAAAGTGGGTCCGAGTCGTCGACCACTTCAATCGATAATAATGGTGTCGGACATCCATCGCTCAATCGTTTCATTCCTTCCAGTTTTGACAGATCTCTCTCAGAGTTCGACGAAGACCTGGAAAACCTTCAACTCATCGGAAATATTCGTCCCAATGATGACAAAAGTCTTTCACCAGAAGAGAGCACATCCTCACCACTGATTGAGTTGGACGACCAAAATAATATTATGACAATATCCTCACCCGTTGAGACCCGACCGAAGTCTAGTGGCTATAACTCCTCGCTTACACTTTACACTCCAAGTGTTGAAAGCAGAGGTATTCCTCATTCTGTTTCTCATAGCTCTGGTTACCAGTCGTTTACAGACGATGGGATGTATGAGCACAGAGAGTTCGCCGGTGCTCTTCAGCACACATCTGTCGTTCCTCGTCGTGTAACCGCCCGCCAAACCAAAGATCTAATGGAACTGAAGAATTTGAGTGCAAAACTGTCCGAACAGATTCAAAGTCAAATTGCAGAAAATGGTAACCCTTTACCGACTCTCAAATTATCAAAAGAGAGTAGAGCCCGCTCCTGGGACAGGGCGTCCTCAAGACGTGAATCGTTTCTGAGCAACAGAGGAAATATGACTCCTGGCTGTGAAAACACCAAAATCTCGTGGCAGCCAAATATCAATGTAATAAAGGAGGTGGTAGTGCCCGGCTCTCCTGCCAGTCGTAAGTGGTCATACAGTCCGGCCAAAGCCAAACTACAGCAACACCACTGGCAGCTCTGTATGTATATATTCGGTGGCAAAGAACAGGGCATTACCGGTGTCTACAAACAACCGATGACTGTCTGGAAGTTTTATATTTGAGATTCAATTCATTTATTGTCTGTCTTTCTATTTGTTGTTCAAAAACAGACTTTTAATTAGTCTTTAATTTTGTTTAATTAATGGTTCGTTTGAATGAATCGTTTTTACACACGAAGTACTCATTACCTCATAATTATAGTCATATAAATAATAATCGTTTTAATAATAATACAAATGTATGAGAAATATATCAAATATAGTCATAATTGCATTGATTTGAAATCACACCAAATATGTCTTCAGCGGTGCTTTAAAACTAATCACAAGAATCTCTGAAAAACAACTCATTGTTTAAATACTTTGTTAACGATTAGAGATCTAACAAAATATATATCAAAAGTGTAACAAAATATCCAAAATTATTCACTCGATGTACAAATTCTTGAGTATTTGAATAACCATTTTTCTAGTGTTAAATGAGTCTCAAACAGTCTAAGAACCAATTTCTATGATATATTGCGTGCAATAATTTAGTATTGAGTTTAGTTTAGTTGAATTTGTGATAATCAGTTGATTTTGACATTTGTTTCATTAATACCCTATTATTGAGAATTTGATTCACATTTAACTCAATATTATTATTATGTTTATAATTGTAGGCATTATTCAAATGATTTGTTCTTTAAAAGCACTTTAATCTGAATCTTATTGATTATTATCGTTGTATTATCCATCAAATCATACCTTTAATGAAATCAAATTAAACTAAAGTTTAAATCAAGAATTTCTTTAATTATTGTCAAAAATCCAATTCTTTGACTTTCAGATGAATTTGGCGCTCAAATAGCTATCGTTTGCCAACATTTCAATGCTATCGAAGGTTTGTGTCCTTTAAATGCAAGAATACATTCATTTATACATTGAGTGTCTATGAAAAGGTGCGAAATAATAATTGTGAAGAATATCGACAATCGATTAATCGATATTTGAATTATGGATGTCTTGTGAAGTCTTTGTCATTGTTTGGACAAAATTTAGACGAAATCAAGACTTTTGACTGACATTTGTATCTGAATCTCAGACAATATGATTCGTGGTTACGGACAGGGTATGGCCGGTCAGCCACCGATGATGGCATCTCCAGCAGTGGGCCCAACAGCGTCTCCGTCAGTGTCGGCTCAGCCCAACCCTAACCCCAACGTAAACCCCTCTCAATCTCCGTCACAATCACTTCGGGCACCAATGATGGGACCGCAACGCAATCTTTTCCAGAGTCCAACGCCACCAGTAGGCGGTCCCGCGGTTTATGGTGTTCCTCCTAATCAACGGTACCCTCAATCACACCACATGCGAATGGGTCCAAACGCACCTCCTTTTGCACCCAATGCGCGACCAATGGTTCCGCCGCCGCCTCCATCTGGACCTCAAGGGATGAAGAGATCGGTTTCGGTAATGAATGCGCCACCAATTGGAGGTCCGCCACCTAAAGGAATGCCAATGTCAGGCATGGGAACGATGGGACCGCCGTCTGGACCTTCACATCAATCGAGTTCATCGAAGAAAAAGAAGAAATTATCGGACAAAATATTGCCCCAAAAGGTGAGGGATTTGGTGCCGGAATCGCAGGCGTATATGGATTTGTTGGCCTTCGAGAGGAAACTGGACTTCACTATAATGAGGAAACGACTCGACATTCAGGAGGCTCTCAAAAGACCGATGAAACAGAAGCGAAAGCTACGGATCTTCATATCCAACACTTTCTATCCGGGAAAACCTGAAGGCGATCAGAATGAAGAGCCATCTGTGCCCTCGTGGGAGCTTAGAGTTGAGGGAAGACTTCTTGAAGACCCGAACGCCCCGAAAGCAGATCAGAGTAAACATAAGCGGAAGTTCTCCTCGTTTTTCAAAAGTCTGGTCATTGAATTGGATAAAGACCTTTACGGACCGGACAACCATTTGGTGGAGTGGCACAGAACGCCCACCACTACAGAAACAGATGGCTTCCAAGTGAAACGTCCCGGAGATAAGAACGTGCGCTGCACTATACTCCTGTTGTTGGACTACCAGCCCCTTCAGTTCAAACTTGACCCCCGATTGGCGCGACTGTTAGGCATCCATACGCAGACCCGTCCCGTCATAATAAACGCTTTGTGGCAATACATCAAAACCCATAAACTACAGGATCCACACGAAAGGGAATTCATTAATTGTGACAAATATTTGGAACAAATATTTCAGTGCCAGAGAATGAAGTTCGCAGAGATTCCCTCTCGACTCCACCATCTCCTCCATCCCCCCGACCCCATAGTCATCAACCATTTGATTAGTGTTGAGGGGCCGGACATGAAGAAGACCTCCTGTTATGATATCGATGTTGAAGTGGACGACCCGTTAAAGATTCAAATGAATAACTTCTTGTTGTCGACCGCCAGTCAACAGGAGATCCAATCACTCGATAATAAAATCCACGAAACGGTGGAAACAATAAATCAGTTGAAAACGAATCGCGAGTTTTTCCTCAGCTTTTCCACAGATCCGCAGCAGTTCATCAATAAATGGCTTATCTCTCAAATGAGAGACTTGAAGGTAAGTCCTGATAACCATTCCATCCCTTCTCTCATTGACTAACATTGTTATGATTGCAGACAATGACAGATCAAGTCGGGAATCCAGAAGAAGAACGCAATTCAGACTTTTTCTTCCAGTCTTGGACTCAGGAAGCAGTTTGTCGTTACTTCTATGGCAAAGTCCAACAGCGAAGGGCCGAATTGGAACAGGCGCTCGGCATTAGGAACGCATAAATCCCATCACTTCTAACTTCTAGTTTTGGTTCATTCGGTTCACAACTTTTCATTAAATTTAAAGAGAATTTTAATTTATTTTTCCTCTCATTTTCAATCAGTGTCTCAATGTTTTCAATGTTTGTAATTAACTTATTGTCTATTATTTCTATTTTATATGATTTCTAATAAATATTTGACAAAAATTAAAGTTTTAAACAAAACAATGATTTTGAGATTCAATTGTTGTATAGATTTAAAAGTAATTGAAGTAATTGTTAGAAATTTTGCCCAAAAAATTCGTTCTCAGAATAGTTTTCAAATGATTCAGATGTCAGACAATTGGACTCTTCTTCTTAAGCCGAAGAATGGATGAATTGAGAGCCAGTTATACAGTTTGGGAACAAATGGGGGAAAGAGTGACAGAAATCAGATAAGAAATGAAGTGAGCGATCATTGAAACGGGTCTGAAGGGCGCTATTGAATGGTTTGGATGTCGGCAACTGACCCCTTAGAACTGTTTGCGATTTAGTTCCGTGAGTACAGTTTCAACTGATACTGTACTGTTCTCCGGAGGATTCATTAGTTATCTCAGACCCGTCTCACTAATCAGTCACTTCTATTCCTGTCTAATATCTGTCTGTCTTTTCCTCATTTGTTTCATGGGTTGATCTCAAACTATAGCACTGTATTAATAACTCTTTTCTCTTCAATAGATGTTTAAGCGATTGGACGGAACTGGCAATACATCAAAACCCATAAACTACAGGACCCACACGAAAGATAATTCATTAATTGTGACAAATATTTCAGTGCCAGAGAATGAAGTTCGCAGAGATTCCCTCTCGACTCCACCATCTCCTCCATTCCCCCGACCCCATAGTCATCAACCACTTGATTAGTGAAGAAGACCTCCTGTTATGATATCGATGTTGAAGTGGACGACCCGTTGAAGATTCAAATGAATAACTTCTTGTTGTCGACCGCCAGTCAACAGGAGATCCAATCACTCGATAATAAAATCCAAGAAACGGAAAGTTTTGTTATTTAAAATAATTAATGATTTATGAAAATGTGATTAAAATTGATTGAAATGACAGTAGTTTTTGAAGAGAAAGTCCCCAACAGTTGAGATGCAGACAAAAAAGCATTGTTTATGAGATCAGAGTTTGACATTTGATTCAAAACAAACCATTATTTACAACAAAATCTTCATTTTATACAATTATCTCACAATTATTGCCTCTAATTCTCAATCAATGTCTTAATTAACCACTATTTTAGTCAATCATTGTTTTCTAATTAATTTAAACTCGAGTTTTGTTTGTATATAATTTGTTTTAATTGTATTAAAAGTTTATTTAAATTGAGTTCATTTTAGACTTCAAATCATTTATCAATGGATCAATTGGTCAATGAATTGCAAGAATCAAAAGCCCAGAACCGACGGCTAACCATCGAGTGCTCAAAACTCAAGAATATTGTCTACATTTTGAACGAAATGAATGTTTTGATTCAACCGATGGTTAATAACTGTAAATGTTTTACAAACAGACTTAATATTAGGGACCAATTGATTGATTTGAGGAACAAATTACAAGACATCGACTCTAACATCACTTCTGAAGACAATAGTGAACATGATTTTGAATTTAATCACTTGGATTCAAAAGAGCTGATCCTAAAAATCATTGGTTCCGATGATGTCATTTCTGAAGTGGTCTCAAAAAATGAAGACATCGAAGAATATGAAAATAATGAGATGATGGCCAACAATGGCGATAATGAGGTGGCTGTCAAGCGTCGAGGAAGGGGTCGACCACCGAAAAGGAGCGCAAAATCTTATTTAGTGACAAAAGCGGCAAAATTAGTGTCGAAGTCCTTAACGAAACCAAAGAGAAAACTAATCCAAAAACAAATTTTAAATAATAATAATAATATGACCACAAAATTATCCAAAATTAAGGGAAAAGTGGTTACAGACGAAGGAAAAGAAGTGTTCCTCAGCAGAACCAAACGATTACGATGTCAATGGCCGGGATGTGACGCTATGTTCAGAGATCGGGAAGACCTGGATAATCACAATTGGAGGTTATGTATAGAATGCAGTTATTTAAACTAAATATATGATTGGTTAGACATACGGGTCAGAAGGCATATTCGTGTGATTGGCCAGGGTGCAACAAATCATACTCGAGTCGGTGTTATCTTAAGAAACATCACGAAACTCATATCGACCCAAATGTATTCAAATGTCTTCACGAGGGCTGTGAGGAGGCATTCGTTACTAGTCTTGAACTGAACCAACATTTCCAAAAGTGCCATGGTGGTAATAAGCCATTCCCTTGTAGTTGGCCCGGATGTCCACAACAATTTGCAGTCAAACGTAACCTCAAAGACCATCAGGTTTTCAGTATTTCTCTCATTGACTATACATTTGTCTAATAACTGATTTGTCAACAGATCGTTCACATCGACGAAAAGCGTTTCCGGTATTTCTCTTTGCTTTGTATTGCAATATATTTGACCCATTGATCTGATGTTAGGTGTGATTGGCCCGGATGTGAGACTGCCTTCAAACGCAAACAACAATTGGGTACAAAACTAATCCATTTTCATATTTGATAATAACTTTTAATTTAAACAGATATTCATATTTGTGAAGTGCATCAGTTGGGTACGTATGTGACCACTCCTTTCAAGCCTTAATCTATTTTATTGTCACTCCAAGAGGGGAAACTGAGATGCGATTGGCCCGGATGTGAGTCTACCTTCAGGTTTGTATCATTAAATGCAAGCTTACTGTCATCTCAATGAATGTTTGGTTAATTGATGTGCAGTTCTCATAATAAGCTCAAGATTCACAAAATGAGACACACGGGGGAAAAGCCATACAAATGTCAGTGGCCTTCATGCGAATGGAGTTTCCGTCAGCACAACCACTTAAAAGTAATCTCATTTCACAAACACTTAATTTTGATGCAATTTCTCCCATATCTAGACTCATATGTTGAAGCATTCGGGGGAAAAGCCGTTCCACTGCGAAGGACCCGGTTGTGACCGAAGGTTGCATTCCTTTTTCTAATTTACTCAAAACTAATGAACTATTTTTAAACTTAGGTTTCAAACCAAACAAACGCTTAAATTTCATTACGAAAAGTGTCATCGATTGACATAATATACAAATAAATACAAATAATTTAAATCACTTTAATTTAATTAAACATTTTTAGTCACAATTAAATTCTTAATATTTTAATCCAAATTCCCTTTTATTATAATATCTGTCTATTTGTATAGGAAAAAACGATTGGTGTGATGGCAAACCATACAGTTAGGGGGGAGGGGTGGGGGGAAGGGTCGAAGCTTGGTTAGTATTCTAATATTAATTGATTGGTTTTCAAACACGTGATTAGAGGGTACGAAAAAATTTAAATAAAATTGAACTTTAAATGAGTTGTTTTAACGGAAAACAAATTTCAATTTGATATCATTTGAAGTCACGCTTAAAGGAAACTCTAAAACCAATTTCAGATACTAAGTGGTAAGCAAGTGAATAGATCAATGAGAGGACAGGCCATTCAAATAGCACAGATTGTGGACAGACAATTCCAATTCTATCAGAATAAATTGGACCAAATCCTAAAAAAAGAAAGTGTTATCAAAAAACCAGTGGTTGTGGTTAGTATTGGGGGTACTATGAGACAGGGTATGAGATATCCACTCATGTCTTCACTCAATAATCCTTTGATTGATTTGAAGGCAAGTCTTTTATGTTGAACTTCTTTCTCCGTTATCTTCAATCTGGTTGTGGAACAGTTGATGATTGGATAGGAAAGAAGGCGCCCAAACCGCTCAGAGGGTTCTCGTGGAGGGGCGGCACTGAGAGGGACACAATCGGTATTTTGATGTGGTCAGAGCCTATCATTGTTAAGAACCGTAACAATAAAGAGGTGGCTGTCCTTCTGATGGACACTCAGGGAACTTTTGACAGCGAAGATACGGTCGCAGATTCGGCAAAGATTTTCGCTCTCAGTTTGTTGACCTCTTCTATATTCGGTGAGGATTTCAAATCAACTGACAGTTAAATAACTAAAAGATTGTCTTTTTGTGGAACAGTTTATAATATTATGTCAAACATTGGTGAGAATAATTTGGATCACCTGCATATTTTCTCAAACTATGGAGTACTGGCCCTTTCAGACTATGGTCAGCACAAACCATTTCAAAAGCTGGTATTTCTAATAAGGGACTGGCAATTTCCTTCCGACCACCCCTATGGGAAGAGTGGTGGCGACAGTTTACTCCATCATAGACTCGTTGAAGAGCGGAAAGACCACAATAAAGGAGTTCGCGATTTCATTGAAAATTCATTCGAAGAGCGAATGTGTTTCCTTATGCCTTACCCGGGAAAGATTGTGGGCACAACAACTGACTTCCATGGTAATATTTCAGATATTGATCCAGAATTTGTCGCACATTTGGAGCAATTCGTGCCATTGATGTTAACTCCGAGTAATTTGGTTATCAAAAGAATCGGTGGACACGAACTCAATGGAGAATCACTCAGTCATTGGTTCAAAAAAATTTCGGATAATATGAAGGGTTAGTCATTGAATGCTTGACTTCTTATCAAAATGTTATAAAATTTAAAATCAGGCAATGATTTACCGGCGCCTAAATCACTGTTGGAAGGGATGGCAGACGTATGTAATTTCATTGTCTTACGTAAAGCTAAAGACCACTACGAGAGTGAAATGACAAATATTTGCGGCGGAAGTAATCCATATATGAGTGAAAACTTACTGAAAGACAATCATTTGAGGATTAGAGACGAATCGCTCGAAATTTTTGACAAAACACGAAAACCGGGAGGTATTGACTTCAGTGAAAGTTATCGAAATGATCTCATCCATCAAATAGAAGAAAGATTCAAAAGATTTGTAGCACAGAATAACGGCAAAGACTTCTTAGCGTATGAATATATCCAATCAAAGTTTGTTTTAATTATTCACTCGTAGGCCATACCGACCCCCAGCCTATGCTATCTTAGCCGCTTTGGTCTTCTTCTTCTTCTACAACATAGCATCGGTCACTTGTGCTGTTCTCATCGCTCATGTGTTCTTTGTTCTGAGCACTATTTGTTTGGGAATATTCATTACATATCTCTTGCATTGGAATGAAAATCTTCGCATCAAAAAGAAAGAGGCGATTGTCGTCATAATAGCGATGACTCTGATCTCACTCTTCCTCTTGTATTGGAAACATATCTTTCACTTAATTTTTAAGATCTTTCAGAAGAAATAACAGAAAGACATAGATTTTAATAAAAAATATGTTTTGATCTGATTTTTAGTCGATTCCCAAATATGTTTTAATTTCAAATGATTTCGAATAAAATGTGAAATGAGTTTAACATAAATTTCAAATTCTATGATAACTTCTTTACCAGCAATGGCTCGGAGAAGACAGGGAGTTATTCCCCACCCTAAGTCCAAAATTTTCCCCACAGACCTAATATCTGTCCGGGTCGCACAGATTTCTCAGACACAAGTTTCTCAGACATGAGTTTCTGGTCAGCATGAATTTTATTACTTGATATTAATTAAGTGTAAAACCGTTGAGAAAAAATTAATATAATTTTTTTTTAATTTGCAAAATTATTTTTCGAGTTATTCGACTTTCGACTATAAATGTAAAAATAACGGATTAGTTAAATGATATATGAATCCTATTTAGAATTTAACGCTGATGAAGAATCTGTATATAGTTTTTAAATTGAATTTATAATTTTCGATATAATCGACTTTAAATATTTTTAACTCGAATATATCGAATATTATCAATTAGATTTGAAAAATAGTTACAGATTTTTCATCAGCGTTAAATTCTAAATAAGATTCATATATCATTTAACTAATCCGCCATTTTTACATTTAAAGTCGAAAGTCGAATAACTCGAAAAATAATTTTGCAAATTAAAAAAAA
>JAQIWF010001679.1:0-11157 GCA_034694965.1 Ceratozetes gracilis | reverse complement strand
TCAACTCAACGGTTGAGACTTTGAATGGGAACTAAAGCTCTCAAAAATATGGTAACGGTTTTTCGTCCTAACAATCAAAATCTGAGCGCGGGTTAGACCAACAAATATTGCAGTTATCAGGTTCATTTTGCTTTTTATTTTCAATTTTAGCTTTTTATCTGAATTTCATTAAAACAATTTGTAAAAACCTTATAACTGCAAAATTTGTTGATAATACCCGCGCTCAGGCTTTGATTGTTAGCTTGGACGAAAAACCGTTATTTCCTATTTTTTTACTCTAATTGAATTTAAACCCAATTTCTTTGAAAACTAATATTTAAGCCGAGAATGAGTGCGAGACTAACAATAAATGTATTCCGGAATCAAATGAAATTCTCAAAAATGGAGTCTTTCCGCTCGTGAGTGAGAAACAGATTATTAATTAATGGATTTGGTATTGACTTCCTTTCAAAATAAGTTCTCAAAAATTGATTTTAAAGCAAAACATAAGTTAAATGAAAGCCGAGTAAACGAATCCAAACTAAATATTATTTTAATCGTATATTTATTAAACATATATTCATAGAAAGCAAAATATTTATTGAGAAGAGTGGGAGAGAAACAAAAACAAAGAGCAGTCCATAAACTGAGACATATTTTTATGATCACAAAAAGTGGTAAAAAGAAAATTTAATTTAGTGTCTAAACAACACATTCCTCACTCAGTATTGAGAGTCAGAGCAGTTTTATTCAGTGGAAGAGCTGTTCTTCGTGTCTTGAATTGTGATGTTTGATAAATGGACAGACCATCAAATGCAATACTTGTGCTAATGTTAAATTCACTTTTATATTCCTCATATAACATATACACAGAATATGTTTGGATGAGTCTTTCCCAGTGCTCTCACTCTTCCCTCTGGACTGTCGAACACAAACCGAAGCGATAATAACAGTCAAAAGTCGGCACCAAATCATCACACATATAGTCAGGAGATTATGTCCCGATTGGCCCAAAACCAGTCATTTGTATGCTTTCCAACATATTATATGATTTCTGAATATGAATTCATATCTACAAGACTTAGGTTTTTGTGTAGCCTTTCAGTAGTCGAGTCACTAATGTTTGCCTCACATTGTGTTTGATTTCTTTGAGAAGCAAATGCTTGAAAATATCTATTTTGGATGTCTTTCCCTTTTCCTAAACATTATGTTTGAAATGACTTATAATTTTATGTCTGAGAAATATATATATATATTTTCTTAAATATAACACTAAAACATAGAAAAGTACACAATATATAAGAGAAAATTTTACAGAAGAGAGCAATAAATGGGAATAATTTGACGTTTCTTTTGTGTTAAGAATAATATCACTTTCGTTTGTAATGATTGTATGCCTTCCGAACGCCTTTTCTCAACATTAAACAAATCGATTGTATATTACATTCAATGTTACAATTATTGGCTAAAAGTCTAAAACTATAAAATACAAACGAAAATAAGACTTAAAAAAGATATAGTATTTAATGGATGAGACCTCTCCTGAATTTTAATCAGACTCACAATTGCAAAGCCCATCGAAATGTAATGCAATTTTAATTTTGGTGATATTTTTTGCTACAAACAAAACACAAATAAATTTCGTTATCATAACAAAAGTGAGACCAGAATTGAATAAAGAGAGGAAAAGAAAGTAAATTTCATTAAGTTTTTTCTATGCTTTCAATTCCTTAACATGAATTCCTAACTCAACATCTTTTAGAGAAAAACTGAAAACAATTCAATGCTTTTAAAGGAATTGAAAGCATAGAAAAGGTTTTCAAGAAATTTATCGAAACTATTATTTAATGAAAGTTTAGTTCTCATTGGAGTTTCATTACTTGTCTTTAATAAAAATCAATTCTCTTTAGACTTTAAAGTAGTTTTTATTGAAATTAAACTCTATTTTAAAACAGAGTATAAATACTTTGTGTTATTAAATAAAATTTATTTTCGGATTTGATTGTAATCCAGATATGAATTTAGGGTAAATAAAAATTGTCGAGTAATTCGCTTACAATTTTTTTGGAGGTTAGAGTTATACAATAGTAGAGGAAAGTTGGCTTTTGGAGAGCATTAAGTGAGGCCTTTGGAGTATATAAAGTAAGTAAAGCATTACTATTATCCCGACTAAAGTGAATTCCTTCGAAACTGTTGCAGAATATTATGCCATATATGAAAGGAAAGGCATTAGTAGTGAAGATCAGCACAACATTCTTTGAAATACAATGCCTGCCAGTCCTCAACTTAGACACTAATGTAGTCTACACTCGATTTTTTGTTTTGATTCTGAGATAAAAAGGGATGAAAAAAGTGGTACAAAAAAATTTTGGGAATTGAGATGAAATTCTAGACTCAATTCATGTTTTGTTGTACTCTCTTATGGTTTGTAATGAGAAAAAGTGGACAGCATTTGGATTCCAATATAACAGTAATGGATGACTGAACTAATATGTGTGGCGCTCCCCTCTGCCCACAAACTGAATGCCAACAATATTTTGGACCAAATTTTCAAAGACTTTTGGGCTTAACTTTCTTTTATTTGTGCGATGAATGCAATAAGAGTTCGCTCAGAATCAGGAGTTATGCTATTATTGCGAATACATACGAAACAAGAGTGAAGAACAGGGCTTATGCACAGAATTGCAATCTTTGGATGTGTTGGAAGTGTTCCACTTTAATGAACATTCGACTAAATTGGATATCACTCTGACTGCACACAAGTGCCAACAAAACCAATATATCAGAAGAAGAGGAACACAACAGCCGCAGGATATTAACACAATTGATATTACAATCTCCACGAATAAATATTTTGGTAAAACATTTGACCAGAACTAAAATAATAGTCCCCCAAAATGGGCAAAATTGAAATGAATTTTTGAATATCTTAACAAAAAATGGATTAAATGTAAGCCCTTTGAAGTGAGGAATTGCTCAGAATTTAATCAAATATTTGTGAAGCGAAAGAACTAGAATTTCAAAATCAGAAACATTTTTATTCTGATGCAAAACATTTTCAAATCATTTAACTTTGAGTTCAAAATCAAGAAAACATTTTTATCGAAAAAAATAACCGAAATCTTCGATGAATTTTATTGAAAAGTGTATTTTGAATAGAGTTAAGTCAACTGCAAATTCAACTCACATTGAAGTCAACGAAATATTTTGAGATTCAATTCTACATAACTTGAGATGAATTTCATGTCAAATGAGTCGACAATCAGTTTGACAGCAATTCCAGAAAAATAACTTCAATTTAGGAATTCTGTGAAGACTTGTGAGAAAAACTAATAAAAACATTTAAATTGAAAATATTTCAATTTAAACAAGAACAATAATTCACTCTCTTATCGGACCCGTTTAAAACTTTGAAACTATAAATCTTTTATCCAATATTTAATTTAAATTTCCTCGATTATTGATTTTGTTTCACAAAAATTGAATTAATTTCAGAAAATATCGACCATTGAGTCGAAAATTTCATTATTTTGAAAGAAAAATAGCGTAAAATCGATTGAAGTGTTAATCAAATTAGACGTTTCGCAAGAATTCGTGAGAATTACGACTCCATAATAAATGTGTCCGAAGACTATTTGGTGAAAAAAATGGTGAAATTAAGCGCTCGATCGATGACTGACTTATAGCTAATTGAATAGAGATATTGTGCACAAACTGTTGTTTGGGTGACACGAAAAATGCCAATACTCTGAAAAAGTTGCGGCCAAATGGGAGGAATAGTCACGGAATGAGTCATTTGGCAAATGATGGACTCAGTTGTAGGAAAACCCAAACCCATGAAAAACAATTCGACGATTCCTCCAACTATTCATTAGACCATTATTTCGACGAATAATGATTAACACTATTCTCTGTTTGCCATCGATTTTACAGTTTTGTCATTTAGTTGTCGCTAATAATTAAGTCAACAAATTATGACCGAAAACTAATTATCATATTTTATGAATTTGTCATCAGTTGTCAAATTCTCTCCGAACAGAAGTGAAATATGAAGTAAGTCTTTGAGATTGGATTTGTTGCAAATGAATAGCAAATGATATTCAAATCAGGGGTAGCCATCCAACATCAAACTCGGGGAGGGGTAAGGGGGTAAAATGGTTGACTTACTCATAATGAGGCGACAGACATAGTGCTGTTCCATAGACGTAATGTAAAGATTTTCAAAACCTCAGGTGGGAGATTTTCCCAAAATCCCTTATTTTAGAGGGTTTCTGTGAATACTCCCCTATGGCTACCCCTGATTCAAATGAAATATAAAAACTATATAAATATTAATAGAGTTTCTCTGATTTGCATTTCACTCAAGACATTAGAGACTATCGAGTGGCTGACAGTCACTCAACTCATGATTTAATAAGTACCTCGAAATTAAATGACTCTTTCGATCACATCTTATTTGAATTTAATCTCATTTCCATCAAAATGATTGATTTTGAGTCTCGTAAAAGAGCTTAACATCAAAATACAAATTAAAACCAAAAATATATTAATATAAATAGAAATGAGTTATGCAAAGAGTATATAAATATTTGCCAAATATTTTGTGTCATTTCAAGCGAAACATTCATTAAGTCTGATATTTAGATAGGAGTGAGGCATTAGATTTGTCGTTACGCCTAATATTGCTTTCAATTGTCAAAAACATACTCTAAAAGCAATTATCATTCGCTGACATTAAAACTGTGCAAAACTAATGCTGAATAATAAGTAATAATATTTTTCTCTAAATATTTGAATGCAATTCTCAATTAAATTCTAGACTTTTCTCGTTTCAAATGATATGACATTTAAAATGAAGAAAACCTTTCTTTCCATTCGTGAGATGATATGAAAGCAGAGATAATATATGAAACACGAGCCTCGAGTCTACCGCACATGAAATTAGAGGCAAGCGTTTCAAATGGCATATAATCTTGTGTTTAATACTTGTATTGATCGGTTTCCTTGATTTCCATAATTCTTTGCCAAATTGAATATTGAAAAAGTAATTTATTTTCATAAGAGATTCCAGAAATGGATTCTTTGGAGAGACAGTCAATATATCTGACATCCAATTACCAGGTTTTGCATTAATTTAATTGTCTCTTTGCTTATTATGTTTCGATCAGACTTTCCTGTAATCCGATTACAAGTAATTGATAAAAAAATATTCTTAAAATTTGGTTAAACTTATTCAAAGAATATATTCTTATTTCAGAGAATTATCTTCTCTTCAATTCTAACTGTTAATAAATTGGTTAAAGTTTATAATCTTTTCAATTATTTTATTTCTTTGACTTTGTCTGAACTCAATTCAATTCCCCGAAAAAATTGGTTTTACAAAAGGGACAGTACTTTTGAGAATCGAATAGAAGTCTGAAATTTATTTCCCATTTTCTTAGACTCCTATTTCTAATGGATTTTTTTCAATTCAATATTTTTCGAAGACTTTTGAAGAAAGAAAAGTTGAAGAAATCAAACGCTCGGAAGTTATTGATAATCAATAATACATTTGATCTAATTTTGATAAGAAAACAAAGAATAGGAGAGAGAAGAGTAGAAATAGGAAAGGATTTAAGCGTTTAGAGTTGAGACAAATGCTGTTATTTGGACAGAAGTGTGGGTTTGTCTATGAATTTCAATTATTTCATATTCAATGAACGCCACTCTCGACGCCATTTGAATGCTTCTGTGAATTGAATGCTAAAAAAGTGAGGCCAACACTGAGTCCGTTCCTTCTGTTTGTATGCTATGCCTGTCAATGAAGGCAAGTGTTTCCCTACACAAGAGAATCATTTCCGAACTGTTGGCAGACATTGTATTTAGGATTAAATGTTTGAATCACTAATGGATTGCTTAACCCAAACACTACTCGAGTGCACTATTCTGTTGACTGATTGTATCGTCCGTTTGGATAGTTTTTTGCTTCAAAGGTGTTGATTGTCTTTGCGTTTTAGGCTATTGTCAACTCAGATAACACTTAATTGAACGTCACTTCGACTCTTATCTCGTCTTTTGTTTCCCAAAACAGACATTAATCGATAGATAAATATTTATAAACAAACTTCCAATTAAATCGAAGAAAAACTATGAAAAAACTATTTCTACTTTTCATAATATCTTGCAATCAATTATAGGTTGAGTGTAATATTGATTAATGAAATTGTCGACAACAAGCAAAAAACAGAAATTAATTGTGATTTCCGTCAATATATATCATTTGTGTCTAATGTCCAATAGAGTAATGCCTTTTCTATTCTGTGCCGCTATTATTGCCAACACTTTTCGACACAATTCCCCTCATTTTGGGCGCTGCTCTCGATTTGAGTAAAACAACTGTTTTTTGCCATCAGTTGTGGCTATTGTTCGCTGAGTTTTCCTAATGTTTTAGCAAAAACTCATTCATTATTATCACAACACAAACACTATTATAAAAGTGGAGAAAGAGAGCAAAAGTGAAGAAAATAAAACACAATGTTTTTGATGATACATCGACTCTACACATGATATTAGAGTAGAGCCAAAGTTTTTATCACTTTTACGCACTCTTTTCATAGCCATAGCCTATCATTGACTTCATAGCAGATATCGAGAGTTAAGTAGAAAAAGAGAAGAGAAATATAATGAACACAAAAAGACTAAACGTGTAATGAAAAGCAGAGAATCGCTTAATACCGAAGATATTATATACCAAAGAAATAATTCAATGGAAAGTGTCTGTGATTTTCACACAAACATTAATTTTGATTGACTGACTCTCAGGCCAAGAGTCTCATTGCATTTATGGACAGGTAGTCACTATGTATTTAGCTTTAATGGCCTTCAATTCGTACTGAATTCTAAATCTAAAGTAGTAATCAGTGTTTGAAATAAAAATAGTGTAAAAGAAAAATAAAAACAGTTAACGAAATTCTCAGTGGATTTGATGCTTACATTTGAGAGGAAGGAATCTTATAAATGTTTGAGAGAATAAAACCAAACTATTGTCTTGTGTTCAAACATATACAACACTTTTGTTAATATTGAAAGTTTGGAGTAGTTTTGGTTTCGTCTCTATTTGTTGGAAACCAATACTACTTTCACTCGACTAAAGAATAACATAACAAACATAACAACTGTTTGTGTTTCACAAATTGACTCAAATGTCTGTGCGATTGACATAAGAAACAAACATTTATTCACTTTAGGCTATAGTAAGGTATAAAAGGGACGTAAAAAGCATTTTATTGACTTTGCCTTCAAATCAAAAATTCAATAAAAGTAACAATCATTTAATGATTAATTGCTGATTAAATGAGTACTTTTGCTGCGATGGAAATGATTAGAAGAGTAATCCATTTTTCAGAGCCCTAACCGATAAGAAGAACCGCAACGTTTTAATGACACAAAACAGTGATTCGTTGAGACGAATAAAATTGAAATAAATTGCTTTTTATGACAGATTTTAAGTGTTTTTCGATCTTAACTCAAAACTTGTTGAATGAAACGACTGTGCAATCAATTGAAGGAAAACTTGAGATTTGGCCCTCATTTCAAATTAATGATAGAATCGGCGATAAAACACGTTTTGATCACTGAATGAATGGTTAGTATGAGTCCCACAGAATAGTTGAGATAATTAGAAAAGTTTGAGTCCTTTTGTGAAACTATTTTTCCATTGAATCTATCGATTGATTTTGAAAAACTGTTCATTAGTTAAAAGGATTTGATGGTAAGTCCTGTATTGCTAGCGGTCTATAGTGCCGGCGTTCATGTGTGTGATGTCTGGTCTCAATCGCATCTCCACATCCACTCATCGATGGAGAACACCATTAGTTTTCTATCAAAATAATAACATTAGAACTAATGGTGAAAATCAATCTTTGATTTAATGACAGACAGAACGAGAGCTCTGGATATCAGATGTGAGTAAATAGAGAGAAAAGAAGCAGAAAACTAGAAAAGCGCATAAAATATGGTTTACATGTCGTCTATGAATCTCTTAAATTGTTTCTCTTGCAACAAATGAGTCCATTGTTATCATGTTTCAAATGTCTCGGCTATAAATTCAAGTAAATTTTGTTTCATTGCATCGAAAACTATTGGACACATTCTTAGCACATGTCCTCCATTTGATTGCTTATTGATAGACCATTTTTTACTCATAATCCAAGGCATTAGGAATGTTGAGCACATAATTTGATAAAATATGATCAAGAACATGAATACTATCTTTCATAGGATTATTCAAACATGGAAATTCAATTTCTTTTCATTTGAAATACATTTTCAAGAGATGTATATATTTAATGGCATTGAATTGAATTTTTTGAGATATCATTTTTCATCGATTGGAGAATAGGATTAAAGTCTGCGAATAAGTAATATTGATATCCATTCTATTGTCGGCTTATTTATAGTCTTTATACCAAAGCAACTGAAAGAATGCCAAAAAAGAAGAAGAAGAATATGTGAAGAATTAGTTGAATCTAGTCATGTGTTTTATGGCTTTTATTCAGTTTTTTGAGCAATGCATTAACTGATGGGCTGCTCGAGTGATGTATTTCTTGCATAAATGATTCACTAATATTGAGTTCACACAATCCAAGCAGAAGTTTTGCCGACTTTTGATGTATTTTGAATTGGTCTCAGATCTGCATATAATGTGCATTACATTCGCTTTTTGTGCCATTCATTGCATTTATTCATGAATTCATTTGATTTGCTGTACATTCGCCTCAAATGCGTTTTCAATACATTTTATTCAGAGCTAGAAATTTGAATAATCTTTACTTTAGATCATTATTTTTCATAGTTTCAAAATTCTATCATACTTTGCCTTAAATGCACAAAATATTCAATATTTTAAACAATATAGAAACCATCATTTACCTTGTGAAACTTATACTGATTGAATTAGCTTGCTCATATGAGCTTATTATTTGAGAATTGAAGCGAAATAGAAATTTTTGCAGACGAAACATGCATTTAATCATAAATGAGCTGTCATTGAGACACATAATTGAATTATTGGACCGGAATTAGTGAAAAATTAATGAATTTTAAACCATTGTTTATTCAGAGTATTATTAAAGTAGCATGTTAATCATGCAAAGTTAACTTTGATGTTTTCAGTTTACTTTTCGATAATTAGTTTTTGATATTATATTCACTGAAATGTTGACATTCGTTGAACTTTGTCTAAAAAAACTCAATTTAATTATTCCGTTCACAAAAGGATTCTCATTCTGACTGAAACAGAAACTAATATAATATTCTGTATTTGTTTAGGTATTTGTCTTTTATTGAGTTTCAGGTTATTCTTTGTTGTCATTCATTGAGTCTCAACTCAACCCAATGTATGAACTTTTCGTTAGTAAAGTCATGAATCATGAAAAACTGCATTAAACTAAATATGACCAAGATGGTCATTGTTTAACAACACATTGTTGACCTCTCCAGGCCTTTACTCTAATTTTGATGTTCTATTTTTAGATATTCTTGGTTTTCAAGAAGTGCAATGACTGACCTTATAAACTTTATAGACTCTTAACAGGGTTTTATAGGGAAATATTTCAATAGAATCTGCAAACAATCTTCAGGGATCAATCAGAATATATGTCATTTTCCACTACCAAAATCTTACCAATTTAAGTGTCTTTGATATGATACCCTGGTCATAGAAATTGGTATTTAATTAAGGCTTACTCAATACTATTCTATTGCGGAGGCTTTGACTTACAAATTGCAGGATAAGTCAAAAGAATTGATTTGAAGACAAAATTGTAATTCACATCTCATTTGCATACATATTAAGTACACAATTTTTGTATACTTTCCTAAACTATTTTCACTCATGAAATACAAGTTTTCCTTCAAATTATTATTGAATTATAATAATGAAATCATTTCATTAATTGTATTTTCGATGTTATTTGCATTTGAATGTAAATTTAAAATTTTCTTTGACGCCCATCCGTTGCCGAGGGATCCATTCATTTGCAGAGTTTCCTCTTTTTTAAAAATATTTCTCTGTTGAATATTTATTTTCATTTAAGTCTAATTTATCTCAATTTTGTATTTTCTTATTTTAATAATACATTCATTTCTATTAATTGCATTCAATTCAAGGATGCGCCAGGTACGGATATCCTGGGGGGGGGGGTTGTATTTGACACAAGCACCCCCTCCTAGAATTTGAAAACCTCGATTGATCTAATACTTGTCCATGGACTTTATGTTAAGGGTTTAGAATACTAAGGAAGTTATTTGACAAATTTTCAAATCTTAGAAGAGGTGTTTTGGCTAGATTCTGCAACCCTTTTTGTATTTTAAAAGTTTAAATAAATTTTTATAAAAACACGTTTTTATGTTCAAAATTATTAAATTTTATAAAACTCATAATCATTTTATTGGAAATCTTAAGAATTGTTTTGAATAAATGATAGTCTTTATACGGAAACTTCATTAGTATTGAAGATAATGTTTAGAAATCTTTTAGATAATTAATAATTTGATGAGAAGTCTGAACGTGTTGTTTGAATGTCTCGTTTCTCATTAAAACCTAATTAATATTGATTTTTGTGCAAATGGTTGTCTCAAGTGATGAAATTTCTGAAGCAAAACATGAAAATAAATGCAATGAATAAACGAATAGAGAATTCTTATTAAAGAATTTATCACAAAATGTATTAAAAATTTGCGTAATTAGAGTACAATCATTAGAATTGTTGAAAATTTTCATTCATTTGTTAAATGAACTGAAATACAGTCGGACTGATGTCTGAATATAGTCGACACGACTCTAGTAATGATTAATTAAATGATTCGCTCAAATGAAGGCTCTATCAAATGGATAGTAAATTAGGACATTTGAAGAACAATTCCAATTAAATTAATTTAATTAATTGCAACAGAAAATGACAAGAATTTTAACGATTTAATGATTGATGAATCAAAGGGTTGGCACAAAGAAAGCTTCTTAGCAAGTTTCTCGCAAAATACTTTCTAATTCTAACCCTAATAAATGAAAAGTGATTTAAGAATATTTACAATAGTCTGAATTCAAAATAATTGATACGAGTAGGGTTGGCACGGAGAAAGTTTCTCGAGAAATATTTCTAGAAATATTTCTAATGGCTAATTTTCGTTTCTCAAGCG
>JAQIWF010001678.1:0-11162 GCA_034694965.1 Ceratozetes gracilis | reverse complement strand
AATAAAATTTATTAATGAATATATTCATTTTATCATGATACTTTGTCCTGTAATTGTTGATTAAATAAATCTCTCTTAAAGTTATTTCAACAAAGTTGTTAAAAGAGATTAGCAGAAATGTATCTCTTTTTACCTGATAAATCTACTAACTATACATAACTTGTATATTATACATGTATAATTTGAAGTGGAAGTCCTCGACTATCCCTTTTACATTTAGGAAAGTAGGCAAGGTTGCTCACAATTACATGTCAAATATTTAGGGAGTAAATCATCTTGGAACATGATTTATGCAAATTTGAACCCACTTGGAGGGCGTTAAGTTATCTATCAAAAGTGTTAAACGATTCAAAAGTCAAGTAAAAGAAACTTGTTCATTATTCTAAAATTTAATAACAAAACTATTCGGATAGTAATTGATTCACATTTTATTCAAATGCTTGACATTTATTTAGATTTTTGTATAATTAAATTGATTTAAAATTAAACTATACTTTCATTCAATTTATTGAAAGAACAGATTATTCTTTTTATTATGTAATGAAAGACTAATTATTTTTATAAGTTATATGAATTCAATTGAAATACAAACAAAAGACAGACACATATAATGGTATATAAATAATGATTAATAAGAAATCAATTGAGAAGTGATATGAAATTCCTTATTCTTATGAAGCAAAGTCTGAAATCAACAAAAAGTGAATACATTTGTGCGGATATATTAACGATTGTGAATGTGACGGATGACTCGATTCCTTGTTTGTCTTCACTATAAATATCTATTGATAACCAATTATATGGGAATTAGAGAAGAAGAGACGTAATCTAATCTGAGATAATATAAACAGATATAAAGAGATTAAGTTCTTTGAACGATAACTTTGTAAGAGATTCCTAATAATTTCAATAATCAATTCAATTCTATGTAGAATTACTCAATTGTTACCAATTATTAGTATTATATAAAGCAATAATTAATCAGGGGAATTTTTAATTAAATTTTGAAACTGTCGTAACAATTATATAATCTTCAAGTGGTAAGAGTGGACTGCCTTCAACTTTTCTGCAGAGGTTTTTATAACAGTTTCTCTTGAGTTCAAAATGAAAGCCGAAGTAAAGCGAAAGTATAAACAGTTTTGAAAGAGAAAACAGAAATCGAGTCAAATGTTTGATATTGTTTTGCAACAACACATCCATTGAAAGTGAATGCAATGTAAATGAATCGTAACACTAACACATTTAACACATTTTACAATATTTATTAAAACCAGTTACCAGTCCAGGGTAACAGTTCATTGAACGCCTGTCCTGATAATGATCCCAAAACAACATTCACTACTTTTCCTTTAAGGAGAGTGAAAGTGATTTTTTATTTAATGCTTTTTATTTCTCTCCGAAGAATAAGCTTTTATTTAAATCACTTTAGACTCAAATAATGGAAATTTAGTTTAAGGTTTTCTCAGACATTAATTATCAAATCATTCAATATCTTAGCCATAAATGTTTGGCTCTAATTAATTGAAGAGAAATTTATCCACAAAAAGAGGAGAGGCATTAAATCCCAGTTTTATAGTAATTTGAGGAATGGTTCAGGTTTTGAACAGGACTTGGAATACCAATTTGTGTAAAGTCTATAATTAGAGTATCATTTTTGGGCAGATGTGCGTCAGTTCATATCCCTCATCAGTGCGATCACCTCTCCTGTGCTGTTATTTAATACCACAACAATTGATAATTTGTTTGTTTGTGATAAGCCTTCAATAGGTTTATTCAAATATGGATTAAATAACAATTCAATGAATTGATCGCAAATCAAATAATTGAAAATTCAGTGGAAATGTAATATAAGTTAGAATTAGTTCACAATTTTTGATATTAGATTTGAAAGTAGTTTTATCAGTCAAGTCTACTCCAGAACTTTCCCTTTCGCGAGAATGAGGTCTCGCAGTAGTAGTGTTACGCCGGCGCACAGTCAGTGCGATGATGACGGGGTCAACGACCGATGACCCAGAAACCCTTTCCCAACGATTCGCGGATAAAAACAACTTGGCATAACACATATACTAGAGTGAAGTGTTGTGAATGAGCACTAGTATGACTGTGCCGTTACATCTATTCAATACACATATTATGAACTTCGCCTGAATATTGAGCGCAACAGGGATTTCATTGAATCAAATTTAAAGCTCAGAATATGAGCACAAATACACATAACAATCATTACAGAGTATGTCCTCCTTTTGACCCGAGAAAGCCTTTCGAAATTCATACTGAACCCCAAAAATCGTATTAAAGGTTTGCACCGACAGTCAGACACAGTCAGACACATTTCCAGACCTATTAAAGGGTAGACTTATTTGATTTATACGTCTACTCCAATCATCAGCTTTTTGTTAACATCGAAAGGAAAAGTCAGAACTCTTTCAAACACAGAATTTGTTTAAACCCTCCCTTTATATCATTTTTATATTGCATTCAAATCAATGAATTTCTTTTCTCGTCTTCCGCTCGAAATGAGAGCGAAGACGACAAGAGTTGGCTTTTGTCGTCCTTTAGGACAACGACCGGCAAATAAGTCTGGGATCACACCAACAGCTAAACCATTCATTCATTCATTGTTTTATACAGAGTGTGTATATCGACACTACTATTAGTCATCCCTCGTCTCCATAGAAACAATGCATAGAAAAACATTCAAACATTATCTCCTTAGAGACAAATGGAGTTTAATTTATTAATTTTCAATAATCAAAGTTAAGCTTTAATTTTAAAGTATTTTCTGATTAAAACTTAATCAAAGCATTTGTTTTATGGATATTGTAATCAAGTTTCTAATCTGTGGTTTAATTGCATTCAGAATCGCTGAAGAATGGCTTCAATTGTGAGACACGAAAATTTAGAGCAAATGTGTTGCACATCAGTCGGTTGCCGGAAAGCCAACATAACATCCCTCTCCTCATTAATGTTCTGAAGTATGATCTTAATTGAAATGTTCCGAAAACTTTATGTTTCTTTCAACTCAATGAAGACTATTCACAAGAATATCAAAATAGGTTTGGAATAACGCAATGTATTGTCTCATAAGATGTTAACCCAAAAGAATAAGGGCTTAAATTTATCGACATCTGTGCTAACGATGAGCACCAGTCAAACCAATCTATTTAGGGATGAATTGGAAGATAAATTCTTTCGCCTCAAAGATGAACACCAGGAACTGAAAAGGGAGGCCAACAACACTGAGAATCAGATGAAGTATCTGAGCGCAAAACTGACCAGGCTCATCAATGAAAAGAAGAGACTTCTCAATAAAGAGAAAACCAGAAGAGAAATAGATTTGGAAGAATTGATATATGATTTACAGCAACGGTTAGTCCAATTGGACAGAGAAAATGTTCGGCTCAGGGATAAGACGTTAGTAATGAAGACTCAATTAGATTCAGAGATATCGAAGAAGAGCTCAATTAACCCATACTCTAACATACGGTCGCGAACTGATAGCGGTTTGGGAACAGCTTTCAGACACTCTAGAAGTTCCTCAGCTCTAGTTTTGAACCGACGCCCAGATTCTAGTGTTAATGTGGGCGCGATTTCTCATTATTCAAAGCAAAAGACCAGTACTTCTTCAGCTTTGCCTCCATTTGCATATAATTTATTAGATGAGGCACAACAGGAGATCAAAAAGCTCGAGGAAGTGGTGGCCCTACAACAGAGTCATATCGAGACACTACAGTTTCAAACGGAACGGCTTAGAAAGTTGACAAACTCTCACAATAGTGCTCATAATAGTAATAATAATAATAATAATAGTAATAATAATAACCATAATATGGAGAATAGTTTAGTCAATACTTCAATGACTTTGAAGACATCAATCGAGAGGACAAACGTTACGCAAACTTATAACGAAAGTAACGGTTATTTGCAGTCAGACTCAGATTTCAAAGAAAAAAGTGTTAAAAAACTGAACCAATTAGTGAATCATCACTCGAGTGGAAAGAGAATTAGTGACGAAATATCAAATTTGATAGAAAAACTCGAAAGTGAACTATCGGTGGAAAAGTCTAAATGTTCAGAATTGCGGAGAAAATTGGTCGAAGACAGCACTCGACACAACGGACACAAAGAACTCGAACAACGAATTCAAACTCTAGAAAAAGAGAATCAAATACTTAAGCAATCATTAGAACAGTGTATCGGCTCTTGTATTACAGAAATCAAAGAGAAAAGTAGTGAAAGTCAGTCGCAAAGAGACTCTCAATATGAAAGACATCTTCAAATGCAAATCTCGGACCTCAGGTCTGAGTTATTGCGGGTCCAAAACGAGCTCCAATCAGAAAGGGATAAATACCGACTCCTTCACACCAAACATCAAAATCTCGAGACATTGTATAATAGTATTAGACTTGAATTGGATGAGAGGAAAGACAAGAGAGAGTCTGAGAGTGTAGACAAGGAGTGCCATCGAAGTGATCACTTAGAACTGTCTCATCAGTTGGAAGACATGCAAAATGAAAGGAAACAACTCTTGGCTGAGTTCGAAGATATGAAACAAATGCTCCGATCAATCGAAGAGAGCATTATTTCAGACCAAAAGTGAAATGAATTTACAATTTATGAGATAAAGTCGGTATTCAAACACTGCCTTAATTTACGGTTATTTACAAATATTTGTCTCAAAGCCCTTTTTGAACTAATTTTCATAAACAGTGTATTAGATTAACAAAATTGAATAATTGATAATTAAATTCAAAGTAAAAGAACTGCTTTTGTGATTATTGCAATTTATCTTGCTTAAATCAGTTGGAGTTTTAGTTCAAGAGAAAGTAAAAATAAAGTAAAATCGAAAGTAACGTAACTCTAATCGGTTGCCAAACGCGCAGAAGTGATAGTCATAGGCATAGCATTGCATAACTAGTGCTCGGATCGCATCTCAACTTTGGGCTGACCTATTTGGCTGTCAATGCCCTGTGCTCCCAATTTTTCACGTTTGTGTTCATTTTCCATAGACACAAATAATAAAAGCATTAATTCATTATTTATATTATCCTTCCATTTATTACAACCTCCGCACACAAAAAATTGTCTCAATTGATAGTTCATTAATTTTCTTATTACTTATGTTTTACTAATTCAACTGATCTTACAAAACAACAAAAACACACAATTAATAAATTACAAAATTGTACAATAAATTAATGACAATCTATTAATTCTTTTCTGGATTAACAAATTATTCACTCAATTGCTTTCATACAAATTAATAACATTTATTTCACCGATTAATCACCCAATCATTTGTCACATTTTACACAAATTTGTTGAGTTTTCCAAGAATTTGAATAATGAATAAAATAAAAATAAATGCTTTTAATTATAATAATAATAAATTTAGAAATTATCGCAAACTGATTCTCAAAAGGCTTTTGATTGAAAACGGATATAACTTTTGATATAATTTGTTTGGAACTATGGATGTGTTGACAATAATATCTAAGTAGAACTGAACGATAAAATAAGTTATATTAGAATACATTTACACTTCAATATTGGGATATAATAGCAATGAATTGAAATGCGGAAGAGATTTCACATTTTGGTTATCATAACAAAAATTCTTTGACTGCCAAACATTAATTCCACGAAACACAGAATCGTTTAACAAGAGCTCATTAATTCACAGAATCAAGCAAGCATAATTCAAATAAACTTATTGAAATTTCCACAAACAATGATCTTATTATCGAAAGTAATGATGAAAATTATGATTAAAAGTTATAAGAACAAAATTTCAAGTAATTATATCTTAATGGACTTTTAACTAGACAAAACATTAGTTGTGAGCAAAATATTTAAATTAAATTTGGAATTTTATACAACAAGTGATTCAACTGAATGTCAGAATATTTTAATTTGTTTGTCGCTATCTTTTTATTTGGAAGACTGGAGCAGAAAATGATAGAAAAATAAATTAAATTTTAATAGAAAGTGAAATAATGTTAAAATTCATTATTTATTATAACATTGAATTAGTATAACATTGTATTATCGGTATTAATATGGAGACAAAATTGCAAATCAAGTAACAAATTTATTCTCACAATTGTATGGAAATTCAATTTCCAATTCAATTCGGGAATAACTGATTAAAGAGTTATATAATTCCTTAATAGTAATGCAATTGTGATGGTATTGGTAACGGATAGAGCATTGATTGGCCATATCATGGATATAATAGTGACTTAAATCTGAACATCTTAGTAGTTCAATGGGACAGGTATTAGTGTGAGAGAGTCTATGATAGGAGCAATGATATTATCATTACTTAAATGGGGAACTGTTGAGAGCGTTCATAGTTTTTCCTTTCACTTTCAGTTTGCTATTGCAAAACGAAAGTATGCCATAATATTAACGGTCAACCGGTTGTTCACATCTCGACCCGACCTAAAACATCACTTCAAAACTAATCCAAACGATTTGCTTTTCTTCACTCACTCTCACTCTTTGCCAACTTTGGTAATCAAAAGAAATTATAGTTTTTTGCTTCTCTTTTATTTCATTCTCGGCTTAAAACATAAGTTGAAACTAAAGAAACATATTATTTGAATAAATATCTCTTTTAATATTAGATAATAATTTGTAACAAAAGATATGTTTCTCTTTTTCTTGACTCTTATGCAACACTTGTTTACAAAAGAATATAAAAACAGAATTTCCAACAAAACTAATGCTTAAGAAATTAGTCTTAAATTATAACAAATGTTAAGCCAATGTTGAGCTGCCAAACGCCACAAGGCTTTTGCTTTTTACATCAAATTTTCCCCCAAGTTATTTCAAGTGCAATTCATTAATCTAGTAAGAACATTTTTGCCAAAAAATCCAAACTCAATGAACAATTTTAGGTAATATTTTTATCAACATTTAATTAATGAATGAATTATTGGTTAAATCTATTGTTTTTTGTATTAATGAGAAATGAAATCAATTTGGGATGAAATCAAAAGTAGTTTTAATTAATTAAAAGCGAGGTTTAAGTGAAATCTGTGACACAATGATTGAAGATTTTTGAATGTGAATCATAACAAATGAATGAATTTTGTGAATATATTAGAGATTGAAAGCGAGAAAAATATTCTCAAATAATTGTTTATCAGAATTTGGAAATGAGGTGAAGGAGGAGTCATCACAATTGATGTTTGAGTTCATGTAAGAGCCCTAACATTCTTCTGCTTGATTTTGATACCAAAGAGCAAAAGGAGTTTCACCGACAATACATTACATTTGAAAACTACATCAAAGCATAGCACAGCTCTGGCACAGCCATACTGTTTGTATGTGTGTGTGTGTAATGTTGTGCTAGCATTGGGAAAGCTAAGGCAAAGCACAGGCATAGCACAGGCATACAGCTTGACCTAGAAAAAGTTGTCGTTCATTCACCCCATTCATGATATAGTTTAGCGAATGTATGTTTATATAACTGTTAGCACTCCCTCTGATTGCATCGATTTTTGCACAATCAAAATGTGTTGGAAGAGTGTAGGCATTCGCCTTTGAGAGGGAGTGACGACTTGTGCATCAAAGAGCGCCTCTTGTGCTCAACCAATCATAATATGGGATTAAGATTACGTAAAAGGGGAACAACGACCGCAAGAAAGGTGTCCTAATATATGGCACATACTTGATATGCTGTCGAGTTGCACCCACCACAATCAATTGATAGCACAAGAGTATTGCATAAAAAACAAGGTCACTCTAGAAAGTAAGAAAGTGAAAGGATATTCACACAAACATATTACAGATTAGACGAAATACTGGCCCCACTCTAATCATTATCGATATTCTCATTACGAAAATACTCGACATATTTATTGAATTCTTGGCCAAACCATCCATTAAATTACAATTATATTACTTTATTCACAATATTATTCAATCAAATATATTTCAATTTTATTTTATTTTAAACAAATAAAACAAAATCTATTATTTAGAAACTGAATCAATGCATTTACTATGATTAGCCATGGACATACCAGTCTATTGGCACTACTCCTCCAGTTAATTATAGCCTCTATGATAATCATTTTCTAAAAAATCTTTCCAACAAATACTTGTAATTCTCGGTATTTTCCAAAGAATTTTAAATCAGTTTTTTTAAACATTTATTTTGAGACAAAAAGTCAAAAGTGAGTCATATTCACAAATTCTGGGGAAAATGTGATTCTTATCAAAATTTGTTTAATGAGCAAGCATTTAAATTAAAGTGAATGGGGAAATTTCCGAGGATGATTGAACTTGCACCCGCCAATTCTGGTTTCTACAGCATTTTAAACAAAAACAGAGGAAAGTTTTTCAGATTTTCCAAGAAAAAAAACACAAAATTTGGAAGCATTTGAAGTGAGACGAGTTAATGTATTTGATTGAATTAAATGTAAATGGTAAATTTTCTCCGCTTTATTTAAGGGCTAAAACATGGGTGAAGTGAAAATCAATAGCTATTTATTCGCCGGCTTTGGTCTCATTGCGAACCAATCGATAGACTCAGAGAAATGTTATCTCAAAGAATGGGTGATTCATATGAAACTCACCGAA
This sequence comes from Ceratozetes gracilis, assembly GCA_034694965.1. Lineage (NCBI taxonomy): Eukaryota > Metazoa > Arthropoda > Arachnida > Sarcoptiformes > Ceratozetidae > Ceratozetes > Ceratozetes gracilis. The sequence goes on along the minus strand of JAQIWF010001678.1, from coordinate 2,570 downwards.
ATCATTGACTCCTTGTTGTTTTTGGTGCTGTTCCTCGCACTGGTCTTCAATGATATCATCGATTTCTTCGCCCATTATTTATATCTTCGCGTAAAATTCAAAATCAAAAGTTTTGCAAATGTTTTGAGAAATATTTGTAAATTTGAAAAATGAGTTTTTAAACAAAATTCGAGTCAATTGATTGAAAAACACTAATATTTACAACAATTTGAGTCACAATTTAGTCACAAAGAAGTTATGGTCAAAGTTGTGGAGTAGTCCTGAATTGGCATCAATTGAAAGCATAGTATGGATGAGTTAAATGCCATTCAATGAGACATTTAATGAGTGAAACAACTTTTTGTCCGTCAAATAATCAATGAAAACATTTTTGATTACACTTTACTTCAAATAATATAATCATTAGGTTTTGATTAGCGATCATTGAAAGCAAACAACTTGTGATGGAAAGCATTTGTCATCTTCAGAGTGAAACTGGTATTAAGTATTGATATGAATTCACAGTTTGATAATCGAGTGTTTGGTTGGGCTCTGAGCTGAGAATTGGATGAAAACTCGTTTGTTTGCTATCCTTGAGAGCAGTCTTTTGAAGACCGAAATTCTCGTAAATCTCTTGAATACGAAACAGAGTTTCAGTTGTTTTCAGTCATTGCATACATTGGTATAAGACATAGACATAGCCTGTGCTAACTCTGGCTCAACAGAGCTATGCCTGCATTGGATTCATGGCATAGACTGGCAATGCTTTCATTGCTTACGAGCTGAGAGTTCATTGCACTCTGCGTTCGAGCACTAGTGGCCCACTTATTGGCTGTCCTACAGTTTACTACTTTCTCTGAACTAATTTCTGCTGTCTCTCTCTTCCTACTAATTTACTCGACTCAACCTATTATGTGATCATTTTTCAGGTAAAGGTAATTGGGTCCCAATCGCACCGCACTCTACCCAATGCCTATTCATACCATTGTTTACTTTATTACGAAATTAAATAAAATAACAAAACTATAGTTATTTCATATTTAGTTCTACTTCTCTAAGAATCGTCGAGGAAGTGATTCAATCGATTGGCTCAGACTCGCACTCACGTGACTCCTCTCTACTCTCCTTTCATTCGGTTGAGTCTATTCGGAGCACATATACCACCGAATAGTGTCAGACATATACCGATTGCTACCGAATTCGACTTCATTTCACTTTCTTTTCTTTTTATTCATTTCTTTCACTTATTTGACGAGAATTAGAATATTGTGTCAGAAATTAGAGATTGCCTTCAATTCAACCAATCATTTGTCGAAATTCACTGATAAATATACCGAAACTTTTAATCGATATGGAAAGACATAAATTAGCCCAAAGTGAACTAGTCACTACAATTCCATCCGCATAAGATGTCATATCAAATGTTTAATCAAAGAAAATAGTAATTCAATAAAAACTCAAATATTGTTTCATTTGTCATAAGATTTCAATGTTTGACTTAAATTTGAACTCTCTATTGAGATCAACGACCAAATAAATGATACAAAATGTAATGGATGCTAATTTGACATGTCCTCGGAATCCTCTGGTTCCATTTGATATCCTGCAAAGTTTATATTGATTTTGTATTCCTGCGCACAGAGAGGTTGAGAAATGTATGTTTTGGGAAATATGAGCATAAAATGACACTGAATGTCAACATATCTTCAAATTCACACAAAACTCGAAAACATAGATTCAATAAAACAGTGAAAATCGGAAAAATTAAAAACATATAAACAGGAAATCACTCTATAAGTCAGAAGTAATCAAAAGATACTGGGTCATTTAGGTCACAATAATGAGAAATATATCTTCTAGATTTTGAAGCGAACCCCAAACAAATGGTTACTTTAAAATTCTTTAAATAGAAACTCTAAAAAGTACCAAGGTTAGTTACAAATTCTTATGATCGACAAAAGTATCTATTCGTTTAAAATCATTCGTTACGCTATTATTTAAAAATTTGAAAATCAGATCAATTTTTTCATAGATTAGATTATTGTAAAGCATTTGTTGAATTAATTAATGAATTCTTTAATCTAATTCTTGAGAATATTTCCGCAAAATATCAATTGTTTACAACAAAACAATGACTAAGAATGAGGTAATTATAAGACTCAGCATTAGATTAATTAGAAAATACTTTCATTAAGACATCAGACGTGATATGATTTGAAGTCTCATTAAATAATGAGAAGAATTAAAACTCTAAATAATATGAATTTAATTTCACAGCTCTTTAATTGCAATTAATTACTCGAATGTTAATCATTTGTTTTATTAATCGTTTTTCTATTCAAAAGTTAAACTAATGTCCTCTCCTTTTATGAAACTTTGAGGAAAAGCGATCCCAAAAGAAAGTGTTGGGAAAATATACAAAAATACAGTTACTGTACCATGTACAATTTGCATCTGATTAACAGTAACTTTTGGTATTATTTCGTGATATCCATTTGTCCTTGTTAGTAATGATCAGAGATGTTAAAAAAGAAATAGGGTCTAAAATATGTAGCTTGTAATTTATGATGGTCATCAAGCAAATCTTGCAG
>JAQIWF010001677.1:0-11171 GCA_034694965.1 Ceratozetes gracilis | reverse complement strand
AGACATAAAATGCACTCAAATGTATTACATGGGTTTCATAATATGAGGGAAAGTATCGAGTCAGGGAAACCTTCGAGCCTTGACTGTACACAAAATTTTGAAACTTAGGATCATGGTAAAATTCGAATAAAAGCTACATTCAATAGCAAAGCTGTGATTTTGTGTAAACTAAAGCTATGGTGGTCTACATGTTAATCTTTTAGCACTGTTCACATGAATGTACCCTTTATTCGTATTCCAAGATTGTGTTACTAATATGGTGTTCAAAGGGATGAATAACCGGGTGCTTCACGTTTAGAAATTTCTCATTTTATTGTAAAATAAATTATATAAGAATTGAAGTTATATTCGATAGGTTTGAATGAGAGACTGAAGTTCGCGCTCTTTGGAGACGTAATCCTTAATAAAGGGGTGATTACTGTTAGAGTCCTTCAATTGACTTATGTATCGATTGGTCACTTCCGGGGGTTTACCCAAAAACTGGGTTAAAACGATTGAATTGATGAGAGTTTCCGCGTTATTACTGTCCTTATCGATGGCTTCCTGTATGAGAGCTTCTGCTTCAGAATACTTGCCCTGACCTATGTTAGTGACTGCCTGTCCATTCAGTAATAGTGGTGTAGAGCCATACTTATCGGCCAATTCCTGATATATATAGAAGGCGTCCTGAAGTTTGTCTGACCCGACGGCCACATTGATGGCTGCCTGACATAACTGACAGAGAGTGGAGTCTTCGTCCTTCTCTTGTATTCTCTTCAGCTCTTTTCGGGCCAAATCTATTCGATCCAACTTTAGATATATCTGTAATACCATTGAAGAGCTTTCAAAACAATAAAAGCATTATTTAAGTGAAGTGAGGGCCGACTCATACCACTCGAGATTATCGCTGGAATGCAATACACGTAAAGCCGTCTCCAAATTGTTTTCGTTGTAATAAATTGTGGCAAACATTAAGACTTTTATCCAATCGTTTGCATCCAATGTTTGAATTTTGTTCTCCAAATCCTTTAAAATATTTGCCCTAAAATTAAATCAAAAATATGTCAAAAGTTAAACAATAATTGGGCTCCACTTCAGTACATTCATAACTATTGGGTTGTGGAGAAATTGAGTTAAAACATCTAGTATAAATTAGTATAAATTAGTATAAATTAGTATAAATTAGTATAAATTAGTATAAATTAGTATAAATTAGTATAAATTAGGTCTGGAAAGGGTAGCAAATGGTGTACTCACTTGTGATTGTCGTCAGCAATGAAATAGTCGGCCAAATACTTGACGTCCTGTAACTGTTGGGCCATTGAAGGGTTGATTTCATCGGAAACCACTCTATACTTGTTTTGCCCCAAATATGACCGATACATAAACAAGTCTTTCTCCAACTTATGCTCATTTGACACAACCTTCAAATCATATATACATTAAAATCAAATTCAAATCAATTTGAGACTAAAAATACTTTCACTTTAAGCGCTTCATTAATGCATTGCTGAAAATTTCCCAAATAAAAGGCATTTTTCATCTCAAACAACAGGTCCGGCGTTGAACTCATCTTTAATTGACTTAAATATATGACAAATAGTTTAATACAATAATCAGTGAATAAATTGCTATCAAATTAATAGTGTTTTGATTTGAGCCAAAAGTGACAACAAATCACATTTAGTGGTAGTCATGACAACGCCATACATCGAGTAATCAATTACTCACACATTTCATACAAAAACAACCATTTGATTAGACTATGAATCGGGTCTTAAGTTAACCAGTCATTTATTAACCGTTTTAACCCAGTCAATAAACTCACACAGTGTGTCAAACTCTGCCTATACATTGCACTCTACCTCTACGCGGATACCATAATGGCTTCACTTTTAATAGAATAGGATACTAATTGTTTTTATTTATCTTATAATTATTTCAATCAAAATAGGTGAACAGGACTAAACTTGCTAAATTACCTCGAAACATAGATGATGAATCTGATTTATATTCACTTGTAAATGTACTAGGGTTATACTTTAATTTTGATTTAGCAACTCATTTGGATTTATATTCAGTTCATTAATGAACACTTAACTGGGCGAATTAAAAATAAATATATGAGTTATCTAGACTCAATGGCTATTCAGTGCTGTGCTATGTGACATAGGCTATGTCTATAGTTAGGTTATTTACATGTATATTGATTAGGAAAAGCAACAAACACATTTATATTATTATTATTAACCAAGTTATGGTACAAAATGAATTGAAGAGAATAGAGTGAACTTTGGACCATTGATTGGTTATTGTGTATAAAAGTAACCATGATGATTCATTGATGAATGATTGATGCAATTTCGAGTTCGGGTCAGTTATATGGATGAAGTCATGTCTAATAAGAGGCGCTAACGTGTCGTCCAATGAAATGTTTGGAATCGAAATCTCCTGATATGAGTGACGCCTTCGATGACATCGTATGATATGTTTTACGCAATTTTTAACAATAAATACAAAGAGTTTTGCATTCGTTTCATGACTTAAATGTTTGTCTCGTTTTAATTGAAATTAAGTTTTGCGGAGAAATGGACTTCAATTTGGAGTCATTACAGACCTCTTTAGAGGCGTCGCACGTATTGTCTCCTCTATTGTCGGAAACGGCTCCGATTGGACCCAATCTTATGACTGAATGCACGACAACTGATGAAGACTTTGAAGATATGTTGTCTTCGATCGGATGCACTGATCTCTGGTCCGACACTTTGGATATAATGAACACAAATCCAAACGAATCGAAACTAATGAATGAAAACCAATTGTTTGACAATTCGTACGACATTTTGAATGACTTCTCTCTCAACGATATGACCCCCACTTCGACCCCTTCTTCACCCGTTTCGATGCCATTCAACCAAAACATGGAAATGTCGTTCTCAGAGCCAATGGTTACAAATGAGATAAAACCAAAGGTTTTTGAGTCAAATTCGTACCAAAAGGTCCAATTGGTTCGTCCGACTGTCCAAAAGGCGAGTCCACAGCCAACCACTCAAACCGATGGCACGAACCCAACAGCCATTCCAATCAATTTGACTGATTTGTTGTCAATAATCAAAGAACAACAGCAACAGAAACAACAACTTCTCGTCCAACAGAAAGTACAACAAATTCTGATCCAACAGTTGAAGAATAATACACAACAACTCCAACACAACAACAAACCTGTCCTAACAAATAGCACAGCCTTTAAGACAAACACAACTGTTGTTCCGCCGGTGACTCTAGCGATGAACCCGACGACCACTTTGTTGACAACCGGACCTCTTATTCTTCAGCCACAGAAGGAAGTAATGGACAAAATCCCAATTCAGAGATTAGCGACAAATAGTTCGGTCGTTAATAACATCTCGACGTCAATCAAAAGGGAAACTCAGTCTCCGGTCAGTAATTTTTGTGACGTCAAGCTTAGCGGTAAACCGGGAGCACCCGTTCCCGAGAAGCGGTCGGCACATAATGCCATCGAACGACGGTATCGCTCATCAATTAATGATAAGATAACAGAACTGAAGAATATGATCGTCGGTCCGGAGGCCAAACTCAATAAGTCTGCAGTCCTTCGGAAAGTGATTGAATACGTAAACTATTTGCAGAACACAAACGCAAAACTAAAACAGGAAAACATTCAGTTGAAGCTCAAGAATGAGTCGCACATCCACTCAAAGCCATCCTCTCCTGAGATGACACCTCCCAGTTCTGACTGTTCCTCTTCTGTCTCCTCTCCAGATCAGAGTGGACTTCACTCATCATCAGAACCGGGTTCGCCCCTCTTCTATGCCAGTGATGGCTCGAGAATGATGTTATGTGTAGTGGTTTTGGCAGTTCTCGCATTCAATCCCTTGGCTCTACTCATGAGTAAAACCGATTCTGTCTTTAATTATGAGTCTGGAGGTGAAGGACACGGCAGAGCTATTCTTAACTTCTTCAGTGCTGAGGACCACAACTCCTGGAAATATGTCTTAAATGATAGTTTGATTTCAGCACTGGTTTGGGCTCTCAATGCGTTCATATGTTATCTCGTATTAAAGAGAGCCCTCAAAAGTAATCTCAAAAATGGAAACAATTTGAAAGTCCATCAGAAATGCGGAACTCATATAATTCAGGCGAACTCTGACCTCAAAGCGGGTAAAATAAAGTGCGCCAAAAATAACTACGAATTGGCTCTAAAGGAAATCACTGGAAATGCTTTGCCTCAAACGGTAGGGGCGAAGACCATCTGCTTCTTGTGGCAAATGATCAGATATTGGCTCAACACTCTCTACATTGGGGTCTGGCTCTCCACCCATCACTCACAACAGGACGTCTCCAAAACCATTTGTTTCATTCACTGTAAACTCAATTCTATTAATTTGGTTGAAAAAGAAGGGAAGACATCACTCATTGGTTACATCCATTCCCTCTCAGCACTGAATGAATCATTTCTTTTGGCTCAGAATACTGGCTATCAATCGATATCTTATTTATTGGCTGCCCTTCGGTTCAAGACTCAGTCCAATTTGATGGCCCGATATTTGATTCACAAATCTGTGAAGTATTCGAGCGATTCGGTCGACTCTTTTGTGTTGAGACCAATCGGGAAGCGGTTCTTCAATAAGCCTCACATCAAATGGATTGATGGCATCGACAAGAACTCCATTTTCATAAAAACCAATTATGTTATAAACGACGCGCTCTTATTCTTATCGATCAAATTTCGTCGCTATTTGATTAAGAAATGTATTCTCACTCTAATGAATCCCCGCAACGGTTCCAACAGAGATCACTACCACTCCAATGGTGTGAAACCCAAGACTGAGTCGATTACTATAAACCATGTGATCGAAGAATTGATCACAAATTGTAAGCAATATTGCGATGAAGTCTCTTATTTCTGGAGTCAAGTAATAAAACTCTCGTTTTGTTGGCTAACAAATGATGAGATGTCGGCCAAAGAAATCCATTTGGAAGTACCGGAACAGCTTAAGAACAATTCACTCGTCATTTCACTCCTTCTTATATCAAAACTCAAGAAATATATAACTAATAAAAAGGCAAAAGACTCGAAACTGATCCGCAATTTGATAGATAGGGCCAGTTATGAGTTGTGGCGTTCCATAGAGACGGACCAAAACACGAGAATTGGACGAATGCACGACGAATGTCATCAACAGGTGTTCGAAGCCTTCGAATTGCTTTGTTGTGATTGGATTTTGTCGACGAGAGTCAAGTTATGGGAACTGAACGCCACCTCTTCATCAGATTCTAACCATTGGCGCCATATTTCTGGCTTTCGACGGGATTTGTCGACTTTGAGATATTTAGTGGAATCCATTCCGAGCGCCAAATCGAAGCTCTACTTCTATGAGGGCGCCTACAGATTGATCTGTGGCTCCAATCCATTGGAAAGCCAACAGTTTTTTGAACGAACTCTTAGGAAAAGGCGTCTGAATGTGAGTTCAAAAATGATTTGCAACACAAATGAAGAGAACAATATTCCGTCGCTCAGCGATCAGAACGACTTCGCAAATGCTTTACTTCTGAGCGCCAAATATCTTCCGTCGCAATGCTTTTCCTGCGCCGCAGAACGCGAGGGATATCTGAGAGAAGCCAACAGTATTTGTGACCGCTTTAGGAAACCCAATGATGTCATTATGTAATGACTTCTCTCTTATTGTAAATATAGTCATTGATTGCTCTTTTGGGTCACTATAATGACCCTCACATTCATTAGAATTAAGTTATTAAACATTTTATTAGTTTGAAATAAAACTCATTGAAAACAATTCTAATTAGAGACTAATCAGAGACTCGAATGGATCTGTAATTGACTTTTCGCTGCATTTTATTGTCAAAAGATTTGATTTGTCTTTAGTTTGAATTCAATTAAATAATTCCTAATTTCTTTCAATAAATAATTACAATAAATCCTAATCTCTTTTGAGTGTATTTTAAGCTAATTTAGCGATTACTTCATTTGTGAATTGAGAACAGGTGGCGGTTCCGCCCAAATCTGCAGTGAGTGCTCTCTTCTCCTTAATCACCTCAAAACAGGCCCTCTCTATGCTATCGGCGAATGTATTCAAATTCATGTACCTTAACATCATTATTGCACTCAACAAAAGGGCTGTCGGGTTAGCCTTGTCCTGACCAGCGATGTCGGGTGCAGTTCCGTGTACCTAATCATAAGATCCTTTGAATAGATGCTTGCTAAATTAAACACTTACAGATTCGAAGACAGCGCCCTCTTTGCCAATGTTTCCACTGGGGGTGACTCCTAAGCCTCCTATAAGTCCGGCGCACAGATCACTCAAAATGTCTCCGTAGAGATTGGGCATAACGAGTACATCGAACTGGGAGGGGTCCTGAACCATATTCAGACATACTGTGTCCAAATACATCTCTTTGTACTTAATGTCCGGGTGATTCTCTGCCGCCTCTCGACAGCACTGAAGGAACAGTCCGTCAGACATACGCCTAAACAAACAGAAATGAGAACCAATTGAGGAGAGGGTTGTCTCACATGATGTTAGCCTTATGGACAGAAGTGACAGTCTTTCGTTGGTTAGCCTTCGCGTATTCAAACGCATATTCCGCTACTCTTCTGCTCGCCTTCTCAGTAATCAGTTTTATGCTCTGAACCACTCCCGGAGTGATCTGTCAATCAGTATAAGTATTGAGTTGTGGACAGGTGTGACTCACCTCATGTTCGATACCACTGTACTCTCCCTCTGTGTTCTCTCGAATGGTGACGACATCGACGTTATCGTAAAGGGTTTCATAGCCTTCGATGGAACGACAGGGACGGATGTTTGCGTACAGAGAGAACACTCTACACATTACACAAACAAATACTAATTAAATACAAATCAATTGAATGACAATTACTTTCGAATTTCGAGATTCAGAGATCGATGTCCTTTCCCAATAGGAGTGGCCAACGGACCCTTGAGTCCGATTTTATTCTTCAACACTGACTCAATGGCCTTCTGGGGAATACCGAATTTGCCGTCGGGTCCCTTGACTGGAGTCACGTCCACTTTATCCCAACTGATCGGAACCTAAACGCGTTTCGATTGATTGCAAATCAAAGCCAATCAACAATTGCTTGAATGTCAAGACCTTTGCCGCAGAAAATATCTTTTGAACCGCTGAAGATATCTCGGGTCCAATACCATCGCCGGGGATCAGAGTTACCACTCTTTCAGTGGATTCAAATCGAACCCAATTATGACACCGAAAGATATTCTGAAGAAGAGGTCTCTGAAGAATCAATTGAAATAACATTGAATTGCAATAAATGGTAATCAACTGAATGACGACAAACCACCGATCGATGCATTTCGTCAAAAGAGACTTCAATTTGTTGTCCTCTGATCTCAACTAATCCCACAATTAATGCCAAATAAGGACCAAAATTAAAAAGTTTGTATCTTTTAAGTATTGGCTAATATTTATCGCATAAAATAATGGCATTACTTATGGGAAGAGATGGCTCTCAAAGCACTCCTCAATAACTTATTCAATGCTAATAAAGGGACTCAAAAGTGATATCAATGACGTTATTAGTGGTAATCTCAAGAATTTATTGCTATTCTGTGGCAGATTCTGTAATTCAAGGCTATTCATCACATCAAATACGTCTACAATGAAAGAGTGGGGGTGAGATACCTGACCCCCACTTCTTTGAGTTGAGAATGGACTGAACCGTTTGTAAGCTGAACAGTGAGGGCACAAAACAGCACAAAACAGTCATTTGATGAACAAATGGAGAGGAAAATGGCTGCAGAACTCACTTATTATGACATTCACTACGGGTTTGACTCAATTTCACTCTTCAAACAATTAAACCATAATTTGATTGAATCGCCGATTGTTTTAGGATTTGCCAGATATGAGGCCATTCAAGTGGATGTCGGTATCAATTGGATGAAGACGTGGCCCGAAATGGCTGTGAGTGGCCTGTCGTTTGTCGATTGAGTGGTAAATATATTTAGACCTATATTTCACTCCATTTGTAATACGTTTTAGTCTTTATTCTCCATTTTTACCAAATATTGAGTCCTTTTATTGTCTATAAAAGAGTTTCTCATAAATTAGTTTTCGTATAATAAGTGTTTAGTTTTAAATTTTGCAAATATTGAGACCAACTTTGTTTAGTATGTGGAGGGAGGTGTGGGGGGAAAAAAGACCCCCTTCTCTACCATTGTCGCCATTTTAAGCCTATAAACTCTCAATGATTTTGTCACTTATTTTATATCCCAAATGAGAGCTTATTTTGATTGTAATGTTTTTGGTATAAAATTAGCTTAAATTGAGTCCATAATTGGTTTTATTGACATTTAATCCCAAAATTATTTATTTGTAAATTTGTCTCAAAATGAGTCCTAATTTCGTGAAAAATTAAAATAAACTGAAATCGACGACACAATTATGATCTTCTGGTCTGCCATCCATTGAAGCTATAGTTTAATGACAGCACAAATTGATGATAATTTTCTATCTTTGGGTATATTTTGAATGGGGTGTAGAGGTTGTGCCATAACCCGTAAGAGTGTACCCTTAATATGGTTACCGTTATTAAGAAGACAGAATGACTTAAATTTTATATTAAGTGATGATAAGTGATATTAATGCTAAAATTGAAACTATCCCTGCAATTGACTCAAACAATTAGTCATTTTTCGCAACCATTTTATAAAATGGTTGAACCCTTTCCCCCAAATAGAGACAAACATACAATCAAATCATGTTTGCACCAAATCATTGCTTTAATTCTCATTACTATAGGGGAGGGAAAGGTATGAACTGATCCACTCATTTGTAAATCAGTTATTCGGCAAAACATTTAAATATAATCCAATAATTTATTGATTAGAATATAGTTTTGGAGCAAATCGTCGTAAGTTTTCAATGTTTTCTGTTTTTGAGACAATGGAGGGAATGAGTGGGTCTAAAACGGGTGCAAAGTTTAAAATTGTCTAAAATACCCGGTGTTAGGCATTTTTCGGTAAAATTCATTTAAACCTATAGCTAAGCCACCAAGGACATTTTAATGAATTTAATATTTGCAACAAAAATAGCTTGCGCATAATTGATTCCACGAAACAACTCATGTCTGCATTTAGTGTTTGATGTGTTAATATCAGTCAAATTGACGTAAATATACATTCAGTGAAATACAAATTTTATCCATTTATTGTCATCAAAAAAATCAATTTTAAGGCTAAAATATCGCCATTTAAAGTAAGGGGTAATTTAAGACTTGATAGAAAAGCGAATTTTCCATATTTTCTCACAAATTTTAAATCATTCTGGTTTTGGTTCCCTTCTTGCAGTCTGATTACAGTTGAACTTCTCTATAAGAGAACTATTGGTTCATTTGTCACTTATTTAGAGTTTATTTTTTAAGAGGTGCGAAAATATGAGGAATAATTGGGAAACAAACCTATCTTTTAATTAACTAGGCCAAATTTTTAAAATTAAAAATATTTTAATTAAATAAGTCAAATGAAGGTAATAACGGCTATACTCATCTCAGTGGAAAAATTTTGTAAAAATCTCCTCTCCTGGCTCTGGGTATAAGCAAGTGATAGGCAAAACGTCGGCGTTTTCTATGGGACCTTTATGTAAATCCAGTCGGTTATAGGCGTTTAAAAGGGTTCAGATATAAGCAAAGACTAGCAAAAGTTGAGTACAATTTTTAAGAATGTTTTAATGAAAGTCTTATTGTTTTAAAAAAATATTTAAAATTAAATATAATATCGACTAAAATAATTTGTATTAAAAAACTTTATTAAGACAATGAAACAACTCGTGAAATAGTAAATAGTACTGAAAAGAATATCACAAATGGTAAATTTAATGATCAATTGAACAAGAGTAACATATTTTAGCTCAATTACATATGTATTCATCATAATCAAATAACTAATTAATTCTTAATTTATTTGTTTTCTTTCGATCAAAATTGTTTATAAGCAAAGATTTTAAAATGAAGCAATTTACACTTTAATGATTAATTATTAACCAACAAAAATCTTAGTTTAATTATTGAGAGGTTAAAATGCTTAGAAATGTGCAGAGAAATTTTAATGAGAAGATTCTCTTACTTATTCAAAGGTTTTATTATTAGAAGGTAACATTAAAATCCCATAGGAAGAGCACATAGCAAAATTCTTTTTAATCTGAGAATTTCATATTAAGTGTTCTGTTATTTAGATGTCTTACTGTATAAACTAAATCTAAAATAAAAATTAATGGCATTGAATGAAAGTCCAATCCTATATTGATAACTATATCCCATAGTTATTCAGTACAATTAGACCTCTCTATAATAAACACTTAATAAGAGGAACTCGTTAAGAGTGTCCTTATTCAATAAAATTGTCTTTCTCTTATTCATGGAAGTTATTCTCCTGATAAATTTCTCCTTCGTTGATAATTCTCTTATTTAGAGGTCTAACTGTAATAATTATTTGAAATTAAAGCATTTTCTAAAAATAGTTGATTAAAAGTACCAGGGTTTCCATCCAACGTGATATTCAGGGGGTTTTGAAAAATAACCACAATGGGGCTTGAATAGCCTCGACAGACCAGTGCTTGTGAATAGACATAATGTTAAGGTTTTCCAAACCTAAGGGGGTATTTGTTAATACCCTTCCCTATATACATCCCTGATAAACAAAGCTATATAAAGTGGTTGTTTTAATTCTAGGACTTAAATGGAGTTTACTGTAAGATAAATGTGATAACAATTTGTAAAAACTTAATTCGAATTTCTATATTCTATTGACGTATAAATTATTAAATGTTTGGATGAGTTTCTGTGGATTTGTTTATAATTTGAACATTAAGTCAATGTATTAAAGAATTGAATGAATTTATAGTTTTTAAGTACAATATCGTCGTTCGCTGTAATTTCAATGGCAATGGTGTTAATGAGCTCTTGAACTACTCGAGCATCTTCTCACTCATTATTGTCCACAAACTAATTTAAATGTATTGCATTAAACTTAATAAGAATTTAAAATAGCCTTGTTCAAATTGCCGAGATGTCCTCACATTTATTTAACATAATTTTATATTTTATAATTAAGAGAAAGAGCAAGTATAATTCTAATTATGAGATTATCACAAGTTTTTAACATAAAACTCAT
>JAQIWF010001676.1:0-11173 GCA_034694965.1 Ceratozetes gracilis | reverse complement strand
TAAAATTTTGATTAGATTAGAGTCCGATCGGTTTGCGGTCTAAATACTAACCCAAACCGCAGTTGAATTTAGTTTTAATTGTTATATACAATAATGAAATTCAGCGCGCGGTCAACCTTTCAACGGTTTTATTCAGAAGTCGCCATAGGGCGGGGTCTCTATGGACAAACACTAAGTCTTTCGAGGTTTCAGAACCCAGGCGAGAAAGTTTCTCAACTCTCCCCCCCCCGCCCAACTTGCGGATCGAGTTGGAGAGCGGCCCATGGTTATATTCAAATACTAGTTTTGACAAAAGGCATGGAAATGGATCTTATTTTTTAATTAAAAGCATAAAATTAGAGTAATTGAAGCCTAATTTAGTAATATTGTTAAACCTCCAAACCCACTCAAAAGTTTCCGACCTTGGCCATCCCTGCTTTAAATAGACATTCAAAATTGTGTTCATTGTTTTCAATTGATAACTAGATTTATGCCAAAACCCCTGAATTATATAATTTTTATGATTCATTTAAAGCTAAAATCGGCGGAAAAACATTAATTATAAACTCAATTTGTGTTAACTTTTAACTAAAATACTTAAATCTTAAGTGAATTAAGAGATAATTAAAATAACAAGGAATTTTAGCTTAACTGGTAGCACGGACCCAATTATCTGTGAAATTTTTACAAGCCAATAGGATTGCAGGAAATTTTTGACCGATGACACGCGCGGCCAAAACATTATTGAAATATTTGATTAGATGTCCAATCAATAGAAAGGCTGACCGCGCGCTTGAAATTCATTATTGTAGAGCTCGTGCACTAAACTAGACTCCAAACAAATAGCGGTTTCGATCCACTAATTGTGATCGGAAGTCAAGGTAATACTCGACTCTAGTGTGACGTAATGGTCCAACTCTGACCGCACGCGAAACAATAAACTCAAAATAAAAATTTTTTTTGCAAAAGACTAGTAATTAATGATACAAAATAGAAATAAGTGTTATGTCAAAATAATTCACTAATAAAATAATTTTTAATTTGAGTATGCTCACTAAAAACTTAATAATTTTAATGAAGATCTCTCTCTCTCTCTCTCTCTCTCTCTCTCTTTCTCTCCCTCGAAATTAGTCTTAATCTTAAGATTTAATTAGATTCTTATTCAATTTAAAATTACTTTACTTGTGATATACAGCAAAAGTTGTAGGAATGAGAAATAAATTAAGGGATAAATAATTTATTTAAATTCTTGAAAATGAGATCAAATGAGTTTGAATGCAAAGAAATGTGAGTAAATAATTTGAGTCCAATTTGAGAGGAATTCACGAATGAATATGAAAACTAAACTCTCATCAAAAATACATGAAATGGTTGGCAAAAATTCAAATCGATTGGAGCCTAAAAGCATTTTCATATATAAACATATTTTTGTTGGATTTTAATTAATTTAATTCAAAGAATATTCTCATAATTCAAATGAAAGACTAAAATAACAACATTTGTGCGAACATTGATATCGAGGCAAAACATAACGCAATTCATAACATTCTTATGAAATGAAAAATGAAATGTTTATCTAAAAACAAATTAAAAACGAAGTAATATATTAATAATAGTTTTGTTATTATTAGAGACAAAAGTTTCACTCAAACAGCAATAGAAAGGAAAATATCTTTGGTTTTATAAATTATAATAAACAATATAATAGAATAAAAGTGTAATTCTATAGCAATGAAAGGGATTAAAGTGAGTATTATTTGGGAATTATATGGAAGAGAATGCGATGAATATAATTAAAAGGCTCTCAAGAGTGTGAATCAAGTCATGCAATGCAAATAAGTGAGGACTCACTTCAAAGCACTTTTCATACACTTTCCTCACATTTTACACAAAGAGAACGGCAGATGAAAACTAGTAGTGGTTTAAATGCATTATCATTTGGTGGCACATAATCACAGGAGTAGCCAATAACTAAATGAGCATAATGCATTTTCTAAATTAAAGCCATTGATTAGCACAGAATATTCACACAATATGTGCGTCATTTAAATGAATCCTAAAATTATCAATGCTTTAGTCGCTGAGAAAATCAATGGGTTTCTGACAGCTCTGGTGATCCCCTGAAAGGCTGGATATTAAATGTGGAAATATGGGCATCTGTTTAATGGTATATAAAGGTTTCGTTTGATATAAGAGCTCACAAAACACAACAAACAGTATATTTCTGGTGTTTCGGTCAATACTGGTCTCAGCGGCAAATGCTCTGACGAGTGGCTGAAAGTATTACCGAAACATTTCGGCAAAAATGTCTCTCCAAATGTCTGTCTTTGTGTTTGTCTCCCAGATATCATACGAAGAGCTCAAATGTAAATACAGTTCACTCTTACTGTTCGTTTGTGTCACTCATCTGCCCGTCCATCGACTGAAATACCTCTTAACTGAGTAAACAAATACAGAGAAAAACAGTATTTTTGTGTAAAAACTTCAATATTTGTATTCAACTCAAAGTTAGAGACAGTTTTTAAAACTTAAATGAGACTTATTTTCCAATTTATGAATAAACAAAATTTGATTTAATTCTCAACCGAATTAAAAAATGCAAACACTTGTGTTGAGGCATATAATGAAATGAGCATGTCCTATTTGAGGTGATCTGTGTAATTGACTTATTTTATGGCACTTTATGTTTAATTGCTTTTTAAAACCCATTTTGGTTATCAATTAATTTGGAAGAAAATGTCAATCATTACCATTAGTGCAAAGTATAAGACATGAGGAATGACATGATATTAAATGCTAAGACGTTTTGAAAACACATTCCTTTATGAAATTGATATGCGATTACAAGAATGACATGCGATTCACATTTCAAGTTCAAAGCAAAAAATTCGTCTCTCTCTCTCTCACTCTCTCTCTCACTCATTCTCTCTCTCTCTACATCTCTCTTATTCTCTCCCTCTTTGCACATCATTCATACAAATTGATTCAAAACGAGGAGAGAAACTGAATAAGAGAGTAATGGATACGAAAAAATATTTTCAAGAGTAGAAAAGTGAGTATATATTCTCTATTTGTGAGACACTTAAATGACTTTCCAATTGCTTATGAAATATCCCATTTGAATGCTTTGTAAAATGACGATCACTCCCCTACCAAGACATTCCAATTTTAGTGCTTATCAAGATAAAAAATATTTGATAAACATAACTTTTATTTAAGATTAAAGTTAAACTTGTTAAATTTGAAAACTGCACCAAGAAACGGAATGAAATTTAAATCTAACTTGTTAATTTTGTGTTAGATCTTGGTCGTCTTATCAAGTAATAAATGTTCTAAAAATGTTTGTTTCCTCTAAAGAATTGATGTCTTATAAGATGTCATGTATTGTATTGAATTTAGGGCTGAATAAACGCATTTCATGTTTAATGTCGTGTTTATTGAACTCGTCTTTCAACAGTTCTGGTGTTTTCTCCTAAATATTCCCGATTATATCGATTCCCAAATCACTAAAAAAAGAAATTATCAAATATTCAAAACCATTTTCACGACTTATTTTTGGCAAAAGTCTTTAAGGGAAGAAAATTTTGGCGTAATTTTGTTTGAAAACTATTAAATTGGGGACAATTCAAAAATATTATGTTTATATTAATGACTTGAAAACTCTCTCCAGTTTTGTGTTCAAATCCTATATAATTATAAATGATTTATATTCGAGTATTTATATTATAAATTGTTTTCATATGACTTATTCACATGAATTCAATGCCCAGCAGACGGTCGACAACCAGACAACAAGACATATAAAAACGGAAATTCTTGGAAAACAAGAAATCAAACAATAATTTATATGAATTGAGAAAACAAAATATAAGAATATTTTCGATGGAAATCATTATATAATTCTTGCGTCAAAATAATGGTTTTGTTTCGAAATAACTCATATTAATAGTTATCGATTGATAATAATTACATATCCATTCCTATCGAGTAAATTATAGTCGTATTTAAGGACTTCTGAGAAATTCATTGTCTTTGAATTGATTCAGTGATAAATGTGAGCTCCAAACCCATATTGGATGAGAAAAAGTGAAAATCACTTAAACTGAAAAATATCTTTTTGTAACAATATTTTAAATTATGGATTAGAACTTTGAGACAGGAATTCAACAAAAAAATAGTATATTATTAAAAGTGGGCGAAAAACAGTCGGGAAATCAGTTTAAGGATAAATGCCTTATTGTGAGCCAGGGTTGTAAGCGTAATTCAATTAATGATCGATAAGCAAGGAATATCCAGGATAGTTATTATGTTTTGTCTAAGGATTTGGTCGTAAATTTGGTATATATCAAAATTGGTGAATATCCTGGATATTATCATCGAAAAGACATGAAAACTCAGCAAAAATAAACGTCTTTTGGTCTTTTAGATGCAATTTAATGATAATAAGCCAATAATACATAACAACATAATTGAAGTCTTTTAAGTAAGAGTTAGCCCTCAAAACAGACCAAAAGACTGAGTGCTCTTCACTACAAAAATAGTAATTTTGTCGAACGTTTAAAAATAAAAAGCGATTTATTTTATATGGAGAGAGAGAGAGAGAGAGAGAGAGAGAGAGGAGAGAGAGAGAGAGGAAGAAGGAGAGAAATGAGTCAAAGGACCGATAATTAGGGGAAGCGTTCAAAATGTTAAATACTATTTAGAAGAGAAGAGAGTCTGAGGAGTCGTAAGCCTTTTATATTGGATATGAAATACCATATTATTATCGTATTTATAATCTGCTGACTGTCTGTCCTTTTAAGGTATACCCGAAAGCCGTCTGAAAACATGAGAAAATCATTCATTTTTCTCCCGTAATATCACAATTCAAACAATTTATTTAACATTCAGTTCTGAGTAAACGATTATGTTTTTAAAAAAATGCTCTTCAAATGTAAATTAAATGCCTGTTTATATGGAATACAGGGCTATAAGCGTGTAGTCACTCATATGTAATGAAGGGTAGGGTATGCTGGACTCGGGCACAGGTATTAGCAATGGCCGCACAGAAATCGTGATCATATTTGTGTGTAATTTTGCACTTAAAATGTATGTTCACTTAAATGAATACTATATTTAATTTTATGTTTTTCTCTTCTATTCAAATGCCTTTTGTTTTTCTCTTTTATATGAAAGAGCCTTTTGGCGAAAAAGTGAAAAATTGGTAAAAATATAAATTGCAACCAAACGAAGGGCACCACTAATTGTCCGGCTTTTCATTCAAATCAACATTAAATGAATTCCGTTTCAAATAAATTTCTAAATTCACTTCCTTTTAAAATTAAAACATGCTATGAAAGACATGTTGCAAGATCATTGTGACAGCAGAGCCGGATGTTAATACAATTTTTTGAAACTTCCCATTTCATAGCAAATTCTAAAAAGTCTACCCGAGTTTTGAAGAGTTTAACATTAAGCCTATGATCTGCTGGGGGTTTAAACCTATTTTGTCTAAAATTCACTTTCCTTGACATTTCAAACCATGTGCATCCCTTGGCAAGATCATTTTTCATAATTTACTATGGTGAACTTTGATAACTAATGAGAAAAACAGAAATTCTGCTAATATTCTGTTCACATTCGAGTGCTTTAATCTGCTTTGAGTCGAGAAATTGGGTCACAAAATGAAGTTTACAATAAATCACAACTTTTTGCCATAACTCGCATCGAATACCAGAACACAGAATGGGAGAGACATTTATCACTTGTGAATGAAAAACAAAACAAATAGACAATTAGTGTGACATTTAAATGTTTTATGGATTTGCAACTAGGGTATTTATCATGCAATTCTAGGTTAGTTGTGTTTATGCATAAAATGCGGATAATTTGCTATTTTATACACTTTTATTCTTTTGCTGTTTGTTTTGTTTTTCCTGCAAAATATTCAATTAGAAAACACTGGATAATTGCTTCGTTAATTATATGTACATGTTTACCTCATATTTGAATAATTTTAAATATTTCGAAAAATAACCTAGTTGTATTGCAATTGAATTGAGTGAGTTTTCCTTCTTTACATTCAAACCGATCTTTAGAATTGTGGAACAGATTTGCAAGTATTTAGTCTTTGGTTAAACACAGCTATTCATTGAACAAATGGAAAGACATCCGAAATAAATACAGAGAAACCTCTGTTCCTGACTATAGCCCTAATGGAAGATATATTACACAATGAATTGAGTGATCAATAGATAGAAAACTATTAATAATAGCGAATATTTGGTGCGGAATAGGCTTTCAATTCAGTGAAAAACTTTTTCACACAATTAAGGGATGAGTTGTTTGGGAATGAAATTGTAGTTAAAGTCCATTTGTGGACAAAGTAGTTAAGAGTGAGCTCTGTCGGGAACAGCATTTGTCAGCACCAGATATACCTCTGATTCTACAGTAAAAGTCTGCTCAATATTAATAGGTTTACTCTTTTGATCCCCACTTATCACAGAAAATAACTACGAATTCTCATTAAATAACTTATTTTCGGACCAATCATATAGCATATGCTCTCATTCTCATCTCTCACTCTCTCTCACTCTCTCTCACTCTCTCTCTCTCTCTCTCTCTCTGACTCTCTCTCTCTCTCTCTCTCTCTCTCTCTTTCTCTCTCTCTCTCGAGAATTATTCATCATTTTGTTTGAATTATATGCGAAATGATTCGCTTTAATAAAAATTGTATTTTAAAAGTTTGAGCCAAACATCTGATATGAGAGGAGGGTTTGAATTTTGAAAATATATTTCGATGATTAAAAGCTGAGAAAAATCAGATATGAATTCCCAAAAAACCAATTTATAGTTTAGTTGTTGCAATAAATTTGAATAATTTTTCACAAACTATAAGACATTTTCCTTATCTCTGATTGCATTCAACAGACATAATATTATTTCTCATAATTAACAAAATGAAAAAATAATAATTACTTCAATTGAAAAGTTTTGGAACAAAACGTGTTTTCATTTCATTACACTTTTCACAAGTTTTCAATTGTTTTTAATGAAAGTGTATTTCAAATTATGAAAAGGAGGACAGATATAACAAGCAGAAAATATGGCACCTATCGAACGGCTCATTACTTTTGACTAGAATTTGTTAGTCCTGTCCTTTAGTTCAACGAATAGCAGACAAAAATGTTTTGGTCATTGATTTGGAAGAAAATACGATTCAATTCGATGTTTGAGAGCAGAGCTCATGTGGGGCCAGAATAGGAGAAAGAGCCCCCACTGTCAGCCTTGCCATCAGATGAACCGAATATAAGTTGTCTAATTGATCATTAGTTTTGTGTTTACTATCCATTGGACAGCAGTGGACAGACCCGACACTAAAAATGCATCCAATTATACCAATAGACATAAATTTGGGCAAATTTGTTAAAACGACTTAATCTAAGCATAAAATTCTTTAGTAATTCTCTGTTGCATACGATTTGCATAATATCCCAAAACAGCAATTATGGGACAAAACTTGGAATGAAATCAATGGTAAATCATTCAAATGAATGCTCACTCAATAAAATTATTTGTGAAAAGTGAATGCATAAATGGTAGGGTTAGCCACGATCATCAACCACAGAGAGGAAGTCAGGGGCCGTTTTGATCTAATTTTTTTCCAACCCCTTACAGCTTCTAGTATTGTCAACAGAAGAGCCAAACTTTTCCAAGATGAGGGGGTTTCTAAATAGGGACACCCCCTTAGAACAACCCTGATTTAATGCTAAAATTTGCTTAAATACTGGAAAAACATTTAGAAATTATTTGTCAGCCAAAAGGGATTGCAATGAAAAGCGTTGTTAAAGAGACGGACAATGAAAGTGAAAAACAATTACAATAAAAGTTTATTGTCTGGAATTAAAGCACTCATAAAACTCACAATTTATTTGCCAAAAATTCCCAGTTTTGGCATATTGCAATTCAATAAAATTTCCTGGTTTATGTCTAAAATTTAAATCAGTTCTATAATTGATGTTATTTTAATTTTGAAATTCATCTAGAAATTAAACTTTAAAACAACCTGGAAACAAGTTTATGAGTTAAATTAATTTGAATTTAAATGCCTTTTTAAATGATAAAAAGCAAGAAGAGTTTTGGAATTTTCTCTACATTTATCACAATTTAGATAAAAAAGCAAGAAATTCAAATTTATCACCATGCTAATAGTCGATATTTAAGTAAAAATATCTAAATGTATGGCAAATTAGAGCCAAAATTATTAACTTAATGTATTTAAAAGCAAATTAATTGCAAATAAATTGATTTGAATATAGAATAACAAAACTTATCGAAAAATTCCTAATATTTTCAATTTTCGACTCAATAAATAAGGCATTTTAGAGACAGTTATTCCGATTAACGAATTGAAATAATTTTTGTCAAAAACATATTTCTTTTAAATTTAAAACAAGTGGGAATACATTGAGTTCAGTGCATTTGAGGTCATTCCTTGAAATAATCATAAATAAAATGAGAGATTTTACAAATTTCCATCGATTTCGTTAAATTTCATTAATATTTTGCCAAAACATCTGATCATTTGATCGACAAATGGTTTTTGAAGTTTTCCCTCAAAATAAATCGATTGTAAGTCTGACAGAAAAATAATTTAATTTAACGGAAATATACGAAAACTAAATTGAATTAATTAACGGAAAAATACGTAAACAGACGGGAATTCTTAGTAATAAATACTTATTTGAGTGAAAAAACTAATTATTCTTATAAATCATTACAACATTAGACAAAAGGCGGAGAATTGAGTCAATTAGTTATTCAACAGTTGTTTTAAAAAGAAATTTGTGGCAAAATCTTTGCCAAAATATGTGAAAACGCGTAAACCCAGTCACGATAGCGGGAGGAGCGCCCATCCCTCGGTCTATGCCCTAAACCAAAATGAAGAAGAGAAGAGCCACACAAACAAATGTCAAACACTATTAGAAAAACATAATATGAATAAAGAGAGAGAAAAAAGTTATAAAATATTCATATAATCACAGCTGTCATACAAAAGGAACGAAATTAAATGCACGCCATAAATGAGAAGCCCTGTGCCCGCGGAACAGGTGCCAAATGTCGATCTCTATGTGTCTCTCTGATCACTGGCCCTCTTAAATAATTTATTCCGAAATTACATTATATAGTATTAGTAATACATATATAGTATTACATATAAACCAAGAATAATATGAGAGTTGATATCTTCTCCACTCTATGTCAGGGGTTTCGGGCATTAAATTTACATAATATTCATGACTAGTGTTGTGTTCATTCACCACAATGTGTATCATTTTCTTGTCTCAAAATTTATATCTTTAAGAAATGCTCACAAAGCAGGCAATCATTAACCCTGGTCAACTTAGAGAATGCCCTCCCTCTGAATACAGTCATTTAAGTATATCTAGTTGTGTTAGTGGGTAATGTAGTTTACGTACTGTTTGAATGTCTTCTATTTGATCCTTATTTTCATATTTTTGGGACTTAAGAGACAGGTATTAGTTCTTTGTTTTTACTTATGCTATGAAAGTATGTTTTATTAGATAATGAGCAGTTAGTACATCATCCGGTCCAAACAGATAAGATGATCAGTGGTTTGGGCGCACAGACCAGAGCTGTCATTAGTGTCAAGTAATAACACATGAGTTCACCGAATGATAATCGAAACGGTTTTGTGAAAACATTAAAAAATATCTCTTATTCTCGAAAATAATTTGCATAAGAATTCAAAATTATTGGCGATTAGGAAAACATGTCATTTGAATAAATCATTTGTCAGTTCTATACAATCTTTGGCAACAAATTAATTATTTGACAGACATTTAAATCCCGACTTCTTTCAAACAAATTACGAGAATTAAAATCTTAAGAAATTGAAGAAAAATGTAAGAAACCTTTAAAGTCTATTTTTAACCAGGATTTCAAAGAATTTTTATGAGCTAGATGAATTGAAAGTGAAAACTCCTGACACGTGAATAGCAATACTAATTTTTAAAACTTAAATCACATAATCATTTTCTGATGGAATCATACATTTAAGAAGAGATTAGTACAGTTTTGGATCAGTAATAACCAAGGTGATTTATCAATGTTCTTCCAAAATAAATTCCTATCGATAGATAAATATGAAATGAGTAGATGCTCTTGGATGAATTGGGTGCATAAAAGCATATTCAGAACAGAGTTCAATAACTTATAACAACAAGAAGTATATAAAAAGAGTTAAAATGAATCCCTGGTTATATCATATAAGAAAAGATATATTCATTGAAATCTACATCATTTTAATTTGTAGAGAAATGAATAGAATTCACATATACTGTGGTCTGTCCTGTCATGTCGTGTCTCTCAATCCTGAGCACAGATTTACGACTACTTTACACGTTATAATCCCACCCGAAGTGCACATATGAAGGATTTTCTGCCAAATTATAAATCACTTTACGGATGAAATAATTTTTTCTGCCAACGAATTCAAGAAAAAAAAATTAAAAACATATTTTGTGGACAAAGAAATATCACTTCAATAGTAGAAAATCGTAAAATCCTTGAAATTATTCATTACTTTTAAGAAAATATATTTTCACAACATTTTTGTCTTCAATTCGATACCCAATCAGAAGATATGACTGAATTTGAAATGTTTATATAAAACGGCTAAAAATGATTTGAGAGTCCTTTGAATGCGTCTGACAGAAGTAATACCAATGGAAAGGTATTTAAAATGAATACCAGTGTTATTTGGTTGAACATAATATGATTGATAAAGCTATTCATTTCAATTGAATGCCACTTCTATTTATGCGGTGCTTCTTATAACTGAGAAATCAATTATCTAAAGATCCGATATAAAAATGAACCGAAAACATAGCAGGGATGACCCAGAGATGGTCTGGACAATTTGGGCTCTATTTTCTTGTATTACAAGGTTATTTAATGCTGAGGTTGAACTCTGTGCATCCCTGGCATAAAGTGAATTAAATGTTAGGCAAAAATTATAATCTTATCAATCGATTACTATAACAAAAATCAGGAAAAAGAATCTCAAGTTTTTTAAATTCATTTCTTGAAAGATAACTTTGAAGTTAGATTTAAAACTATTTTATAATAAAATTTTATTTTAATTTGTTTTTTCATTACTCATGTGATTCAATACTCATTCAAAGATTGAAAT
>JAQIWF010001675.1:0-11175 GCA_034694965.1 Ceratozetes gracilis | reverse complement strand
AATTTTTAAACTTAGTTAATGTAAATAGACCTAATATATATCTTTAAAAATTTCCCTTAATTTCCATATTTACTGGTCACTCTTTTTTAAAATTTAGTTCGCCATAGATACATATATGACCCGAAATGAGGGTCGGCTCCCAATTGATGATAATTTGTCAGCGATACACAAGGTATCTGACCTCAGGTCAGATATAGAATTACAAATTTAAAGAGGTGTAAAAGACCAGGTTTTTAGATGGATAAGATATCATTTTGAGCTTGATAACATTTAACATTTATTTAATTAAAGACATTCATTAAAATTAATATGATTACATTTTGTGTGCACACATATAGACAGACTGACAGAGTTTACGTAAAGTGAAGGACTGCTCTAATGGTTTAGGTTTACAATCAATTTATAGACGAGAGAGTTATGCAGATCACAAACAAGGCTATAGATTACAGAATCACATATTTCTAAAGATCACATTAAAGAATTTGACAAACATTGCTCATGTAAAATTATAACTAATTGAAACTAGAAACTCCTTCAGAGGTTTGTCTCATCTCAAAACCTAGAATGATAATTTGGGCAATTACCATCCACCCCTTACCCATCCCTAATAATTGATTACAACAGACGAGTGAAAGCCAAACACACAAAGAGGCAAATGATTCACTTGTTTTCTATAAGTTATAGCTCTCAAGTAATTTCAAATTCATATTCAATTGTATTGTCTTTTATTCAATTTAAGTGATATATTGACGAAATTCTACGACTATTTTGTTTCATCATTTAAGTAATGAATAAGTAATACACTTAAAAGCTTTTTGCTAATCAGTTGTGACAGTGTTTTCTCTTTTTTATTATTATTAAAATTATTTTTTCATGTATTGAGTCTCTAATGAAAATCTAATGAAAAGTCGAATTCAGATTAAAAATTTTTCCCACAAATCAATAGTTAAGCAAAATTTGTCAGATGATACGTGTCTTTGTGAATAACAAGATAAATCAATTAACCATTTAAACCCATTAATCTCTGGGTGATATTTATAACTATTTTAAGTTTGGCGACTCATTTATAATTCAATACAAGAGTAGACTCTTTGACTAAACATTGGCTTTATTTTTGTGATTTGCATAGGAATACAAGTAATGGAAGCATTTGTGGGAAGTTTTAACAAAATTGAATGCAATAAATCAGTTTTCTTCAAATTATTCCTGATTTTATGGATTGGAGTATCGATGGACGTAACGTTAGTCAAGTGTTCCCCAGCGCTCACCCATTCGAGTAGAGCCACATATTTGGCACCGATTGAAGAATCAATTCCTTATCCTCAAAAATATCACTCCATAATTAGCACACATTCCACAGAAAATGAACCAAAGCAAGACCAAGATGTTTCCAAATCTAGTAGGGATGACAGCGATTATGAGGACAGGGATTCATCCCTGCAGGACATGAGCCATTCGATCAGTTTGATGCCAAGCAGTTATCGCAGATTAGGGCTCTCGAAAAGACGGCCTCAGGAGAAACCCTACAGAAGGATGATGTCTAAGAAAGCGCTCAGTCTATTTGCACACTGGAAGCCCTCCCACTATACATCCAACGAAGAGGATTCTCTCGCATCGGATGTAATCAGTGCTGTGGCTCGGGGTCACACGCGGCCAATGGGGGGACCCCTCAGATGGGGACGACGATGAAGAGATTAGTTTAGGCAACTGAATGACTGATCAGGAGATTGGCTTAGAGTTTGGTCTACAGTATAATCAAACAAATTTTGTTTTATTTATTTTGATTTCAAATACAATTTCTTTTCAAAAGTAAATTCTTTTGAATTTTTTAGTAGAAAGTAAAAAGCGTTTAATTTATTTTCGAGTTTAGTCATCAAATTATTCCTAATTTTTTCAGTCTTTGATATCCTATTTCTGAATACTATTACTCATTATTTTCTTGATTATAGTCTTGAGTCAAACTTTGACTATAATTTTCATAATTGTTTTTAATTGTGTTTATCTCATAATTATTGTTCATTATATCAATCATATGTAGAATAATTATAAGTCAATATTAATATTATTATTATTATTACTATTAATATAATATCAAACAAATTGTGATCGAATTGAATGTTAAGTAATTATGTTATCATATGATTAAATTTTTTTAAACCTCTCTCGAAATTTTGATTAATTCTTACGACATGTCTTTGAGACAAAGGTATGACTTCCCCTCTGAGAAGGATTTGATCACAAAATTGCAATAAAGCATTCAATTCCTGAGCATTTAGAGAGAAGAATGTATTCCCCGACCAAAAACTCGAAAGAAAAGCCAGGAATTGCTTGGAAACCGAAACTATTGATAATAAATATTTATTGAGAAAATGAATCTCTGCTTCCCTTTTGAATGGGTGTCGAAATGCGAGAAAATGTTAAACTAATCCAAGAGTTCTTAAATTAGAGGTAATAGCGATACAATCTTGAGATTCCTTGACATTTAACACCTCACAATCAGTTTCCTCCAATTTCTTCATTGATCAATTTTCTCAGAATAAATAACATATTGGATGAGAGTTGGTATCATATGAGAGAAGATTCCGTTAAGTAATTATCTCAAGAAATCGCTGAAAACTGCAAACTCTTTGCTTTCAATGAAAGGTTTATTTACGAATTCAATTATATTCGAGATGTAATCAAGACTTCTGCCAAAAAATGATTGAATTTCTCTCCGTTTTGTTGAATAAATTATATTCAAACAACATTTTTGGGATAAAATGAGATCCCATTTTCAAAAAATTCTTTTAAGAGAAAAACATTTTATTTTGTGTTTAGATATTCAGATTAGATATGGATTAGAGTTAACGCTTCACTTAATCCACGACACCATTCAATATAAGAGTTTTATTTTTAAAATCAATATATTTTGGGATCAAAACACCCAATAAAAGAATATTCGGCACATATTTGGGTTTAATTCTACATTGGATTAACACAAATTCAAATAGATCAAGTTCATTTAATTCTTTTTTTATTAAGAGAATATGTAAATTGTTGTTTATGATAAAACAAATGTAACTATCCTGTATATAAAGTGATATTTGGCCAATCTAGATTCTTTTAACTTGCATCAACACTATTTCCAATAAAATAGACTTAATTTTAGATATTTCTCACTTAAAATTAATTGAAATTAACTTTAGTTCAGTCAACCATTTCAGAGAATATATATTAGCAAAGCACAATTAGATTCCTGACCAAGATTTATTATAAGAGAATCCTGAAGACTAATAAAATGGATCTCATAAACAGTTTCTTCAATTAGTGCCAAAAAGAAGGTAAATGAAGCGGAAATACCTATAATTTAATTATTTTCTTATTGAGAGCTCTCCACTATTATTGCCCCTAAATGTCCCACAATATTAGAATCTAATATTTTGGAACATTTAGGGTCAGTAATAATTAGATGAATTTGTGAGTAATTTAGTGTCAAATGATTGGTTAAATTGTCAGATGTATTGAGACTCGTATTGACTAAGGAATTGCAAAAACTGTAAACTAAGGCATAGTTTGAGTTTCGCTTCAATTGAGTGAAGTCTCACTCAAAACAACATTTCTGTCAAATTCTTTCACTTTTTATCTTTTATTTTGTGAAAAACCATTCAATTTATTCCACATTTTGTAATGTCATCGAAGTGTCGATCGATTCTTATCGAAACCATCTGTTTATCTGATGAGTGTCTGTCTTTAATCGGTAAAAGTCTGTCGGAAACACTTCGAGTGGCCATCAATAGAGTGACCGAAAGGCCGACAATCACTCATTTAATCACTTATTTGGTTGACATCCAAACGACACAAATATCACGACTTCTGGCCATTAAATCAAAAGAGTTCGCCGAATATCTGCCAAAAATTTCTAATCTGAAGCGTCCGACAAAGAAATTGGTTCCGAACCAAAATAGCTGTCATAATGTGGCAAATCTTCTCAAAGAAGTCAAGGAATCACTGAACGGTTCCAAAGAGTTAAACAAAACTGAGTTGACGTATATCTCTGGCAGAGATGTCGAGGAATTGGTCGACGACTTCGCCTTCGCTTTTAATACACAACAAATCGATTCTTCATTTCTATCACAGGTTTGAACTCCACTTAGATTTCAGTCTTATTTATGGTTTGATTTTTAGATTAATATCGTATTAATCAAAAGGAGTGGTGACCCCAATGTGGTGTATGGACCGACTCCTTCCACTTTTACCGAAATTTCTGGTGAATTGCAGGCATTACTCGAAATTCAAACCATTGAAGAGAATGAGTTCACAATCGATGGATATTTCAAAGTGTGGTTACACGACATCACCATTCAGTCGGAAAGGGTTCGCATATATTTGAGCCCAAAAACAGGACAGCATTCAAATGGCAACTCAAATGTCATAAAATGTGATCTGAGAGAAGCTATTATTGATTTGAATCGACTCTCAATCGATAAAAGCGGCAAAAAATTAAATTCGAGTCAAATCGAAGTTTTGAAGTCATTGCCCAACATTTGTGAGACAATCGGTTGCTATGAATTGCAATTATTGGGTCTAATCAGTCGTTTGGGTCTTTGCGAGTCCGTACTATTCGGCATTCCTTTCATACTATCGGCCACTCGTTGTCCAAACCTAGACTTCAATGAATTAATGCTTAATTGCAAACGATTTGACGCTTTGATTGAAATATTGAATGAGAAAAACGCTGTAATTGTATTGGAATTGAGTAACAAAAACAATGAAAACAATTGTCTAAAGAATCCGTTTGTTGTGATGCCATCGGCGGACTCAAAGTCATTGATTATGAAAGCGATCGCCACTAAAGAACTGGTTTTACCCACTTTTACCGACTCTGTGGACACAATGGTCGCCAAAACTTCCTCGAAATCAGAAAAGGATTCGATGAGACGGCAATTGAATGACTTTCCATTCGCTGATATTTATAATCCATTATTCATTGCAAACAATTTATTTAATATTTTAAAGAACTAAACCATAGATTGAATCCATTCTCTAAATTGAATTCAATTCTCTGGACATTAATTAAAAGAGTTTCTCAAATGACTAACAATTTATTCCAAATTATTACCATTTTATGTAATAACTCGACAAAAATTAAGCCAAAAATCTTAAAATAAGACAATTAATAATAAGTCCAAAACCCACACTCTTTCCAACGATAGTATTTGCTTGATAATTGCCAGGGTACTTCATATTTTATGTATATGTATTTCAAAAAAGTGGTTTAGAGACCACTCCTATTCAATAAATACCCTCAGGTGAGTAATTTAACTATCATGAGTGTAATTCAAAATTAACAAAAATAACTATCATGGTATCATGGTTAGTTTTTAGGTCATTCTTTGCACAATTATTTGATTACTCTGTTATTCATTAAGTAAAGTGTATATCAAATGATGTGCACAACCATCAAATATTTAGGACACAATAATAAGTTGAACCCATTGAGGATGTATTGGTGCCATAAGAAGAGATACCCGAATCAAATATCGAGGCACTGGTTATGAGGTTAACCCAAAGTTCTTGAGAGTTGAGACCAGATCTTAAATAAATAACGTCAGATATAAAGTTGTTTTGACAACAAATATGGCGTCCAATCAATAATTTGCTTTTAATTTTAAATTAAATCTAATTAACAATAAATTGGTTTTAATATCAATTGAATACACGATTGAAATGTCATTAAATGTCAGTCGATATTAATCAATAAAATCCAGTTTTTGTGGATTTGAAGTATTTTAATGAATAAGTGATACAAAAAAGTGTTGAAAACAAAGATTGGCTCAAATCTGTTGAAGTGTCCAAAATGGGTGATATTCTTCGTGAGTGTGATATAGAAAGAGCGCCATCGCCTGCAAGACTTGAATACACGTCTGAAAAACATCCGCGACTTATATTGGAATCGCTTAACGTTTTGCGCCGAAGACGTGAATTATGTGATGTGGTCTTAATTGTGGCCAATCGCAAGATATTAGCGCATCGGGTGGTCCTCTCCGCATGCAGTCCATACTTTTTAGGTATGTCTCTCACATCTGATTGTATTAATTTTGATGTCAACCGATAGCTATGTTTACGGGAGAACTGGCAGAAAGTCGTCAGACGGAAGTCATAATCAGGGATATTGACGAACACGCGATGGAACTGTTGGTTGACTTCGCCTACTCTTCACATATCATTGTAGAAGAGGCCAACGTTCAGGTATTACTTCCCGCCGCGTGTCTGCTCCAGATGTCTGAAATCCAAGACGTTTGCTGTGAATTCTTAAAGAAGCAATTGGACCCGAGCAATTGTCTCGGAATTAGAGCATTCGCTGACACCCATTCCTGTCAAGAGTTACTGCATTTCGCCGATAAGTACACTCAGGACAGGTTTCAAGAAGTTATCGACAACGAAGAGTTCCTCCTTTTGCCGGTTAACCAATTGATTGACATTATATCAAGTGATGAGCTAAACGTGAGAAGTGAGGAACAGGTGTACAGTGCGCTCATGCTTTGGGTCAAATACAATGTTCCCGAAAGGCGTCAACATTTGGCACATGTCTTACAACACGTACGGCTCTCCCAACTGACCGCTAAGTTTTTAGTGGGAACTGTTGGCTCAGATCTGCTTATTAAGAGTGATGAGGCCTGTCGTGACTTAGTTGATGAGGCGAAGAACTATCTCCTTCTCCCACAAGAAAGACCTTTAATGGTCGGCCCCCGCTTTAGAGCGAGAAAACCAGTGAGAAGGGGAGAAGTATTGTTTGCAGTCGGGGGCTGGTGTAGTGGGGACGCCATCGCCAGTGTCGAACGCTATGACCCACAGACCAATGAGTGGCGAATGGTTGCCCCCATGAGTAAGAGGAGGTGTGGTGTTGGCTGTGCTGTTCTCAGTGACTTGTTATATGCTGTCGGCGGACACGACGGACAGAGTTATCTCAATAGTATTGAGAGATACGATCCGCACACAAATCAATGGTGTGGTGATGTGGCGCCGACCAGTTCTTGTCGTACATCTGTAGGGGTTGCCGTTTTGGACGGTTTTCTTTACGGTTTGTATTTCATACAAAATTCTTTAATTTATTTAATGCTTTCTCTATCGGCACAGCCGTTGGCGGTCAGGACGGGGTCTCATGTCTTAATTTCGTCGAGAGATATGACCCGCAAACTAATCGATGGAATAAAGTCTCGGGAATGAGTACTAAACGTCTTGGAGTGGCGGTGGCTGTGCTCGGAGGCTATCTCTATGCTATCGGTGGCTCTGATGGTACCTCACCCTTGAATACCGTTGAAAGATATGATCCCCGAACTAATCGTTGGTGTCCGGTGTCTCCAATGGGGACTCGAAGAAAGCACTTGGGGTGTGCCGTCTATAATAATATGATTTATGCCGTCGGCGGTAGAGATGACACAACAGAACTCAGTTCAGCCGAGAGATACAATCCTCAGGCAAACCAATGGCAGCCAATTGTTGCAATGACTTCCCGCCGATCGGGTGTTGGTTTGGCGGTAGTCAATGGTCTTCTCTATGCCGTCGGAGGTATTGATTTCTTTAGTTAATCTAAAACTTAAATACATTTGACTTAGGATTCGATGGATCCACTTATTTGAAGACAATAGAAGTTTATGATCCGGAGAAAAATCAGTGGTGTCTGTGCGGGTCTATGAACTATAGGCGGTTAGGAGGTGGGGTCGGTGTCGTCCGAATACCACATTTGGAGACATATTTTAGGTGATTAGACGATGTTTTCAAGTGATTCCCATATTAGTCGAATTAATCAAAATTTTTGGCATTTGAATGGTATGGAAAGGTATGGAATTTTATCCGCCCTCTAATGACAGCAATTCATCCTTTAATTTATACTCACTTTTAGTCATATATTTTTCGAATTTTGTTTGTTATATATTTGTGTAAATTATTATTAATTATTCAATGAATTAATTTTTGTTAAATCATTAGAATTGGTATTAAAATCAAAATATTCTTTGAATCCTATTTCTTACAGTCATTTGATTGTGAGTTAAGTCGTGAGTAATCAATAATTTTGATGAAAATCTATTCAATACTTTCTATTGAAAATTAATTCTTATAACAAATATTTGTAAAATGTATGGAAATTTGGAACAAAGTTCTGATTCAAGTGATGACAACAAATCACTGATTGAAGACATTTCGATCCCTTATAGCGGAAAACTTCCGCAAAAGCTGATTGTCGGCAGTTTTGTTGAAGTATTCGCCAAAACTGATGAAAATGCCAATCGTTTTGCCATTAATTTGATGACAGACTCGGATGACATCGCTCTACACTTCAATCCAAGACTCGATGAGAGTTGTGTTGTAAGAAATACTCGAATCGATAACGACTGGTGTAATGAAGAACGAGAAACACTTAAAATGCCGTTCGAACAGAACAAGAGCTTCACTTTGATTATAAGTGTTGCCGAAGAAGTCTTTCGTATTTTCATTAATGGCATTCATTTTGTTGATTTCAAACATCGAGTGCCATATAATAGCGTCACTTCCATTGCAATCGACGGCGAACTACAAGTTTTGTGGATTAAATGCGATCGAATGGAATCGGATCACAATTGGGATGCATTTTCTGTCGCCCTCTCGACTACACCACTACCACTACAGTCCCATGAAATGCAGACTTTCTTTGATCCGAAAGTTCCATTCGTTGAAGACATTCCTGACGGCCTTAGAGTGGGAAAGGTCTTATCAATTATAGGTCGCCCGCTATCTAATGACCACAAATTTGAAATAAATTTGATGCAAAAGAAGAGCTCCGAACGCATCCCGAATATTGCACTTCATATGAGCGTCAGATTCGGCAAAACAAGCAAAGAATCCCTCGTTGTTCGCAATTATCGTTTTGACGGCGAATGGGGTACTGAAGACCGATATTGTAATGCCTTTCCTTTCATTCCCGAAAAGATTTTCGACTTAAGAATAATTGTCGAAAGCAATCGATTTATTATTATAATAAATGGCAAAAACTTCACTGAATTCCCGGTCCGTTTGTATCCACTTTCGGATACCGACAAAATCGAGATCAGCGGAAATCTAAGATTACTTTCCGTTAGATTTTAGACTTCAAAGAAATTTTCCCCAAAAAAAATAATTTAAGTTAAATTAGAATTAATTTAGAATTAATAGGAATTAGAAATTATTTAATGATTAAGAAAATTGTGTAAAAATGATTAAAAACTGGTTATTCAGAAGCCATTATCCAAAGCTCTGGGTTTGACCATAAAAAGAGAAATCAAATAAAATGCTTTATCCGAGAGTTCGTTGGGAAGTGTTTCCATACACCACCACAATATACCAAAGGGCACATCACAACAGGGATATCGAATTTTGGGACTTATATTGGATACGGCATCGGACACAGCTTTCACTACTTCACTCGTTTGAGGTCTTGAGTTGCCTGAGATTACGACTGTCCTCTCTTTTAGCGAATGGAAAAGATTTTCGCCGTAATCTGTTTTGATTTCTTGTGGTGTTCTCTCCCATAAATTGATAATTGAATTGCGAATGCTGTCCACATCAGACATTGGGGTCCTATTCAATACAATTGAAATTTATTATCAAAAAGAATATTGTATTCAACGAATGCTTCTTAGGGTTAATACAATGACTGACTCACTGGTAAGCCATCGGTTCAATAGTTATCACTTTTACGTCCCATAAAAACATTTCTCTTCGAAGTGCATCAGAGAAGGCAATGACTGCGTGTTTGGACATCGAATAGAAGCCTAAAGGAGGAAAAGTGACCCGACCCGCACAGCTCGCAATGTTCACTACTCTTCCTTTGCTTTTCCTAATAAGAGGCAGGAACTGTCGAGTGACCTTCACTAATCCGACCACATTAACATCGAGTACTTTTGTGAGGTCAGTGATATCTCCCCATTCTAGCAAACCACTAGTAAAAAGACCTGCGTTATTGACAATAGCCCACAAAACACTATTAGTTTCTTTAAGATAATTCTCAACATTAATTCGTGAGTTTTTGATCTGTTCCTCATTTGTGACATCCATTTCCAAAGTTCTTATATTCATTTGACATAACTGTTGAGCGCCAGAACTTTTATCATTCAAACAACAGGCAAATACAGTAAATCCCAACTTATGAAGTGCTTTGGCTGTCATCAAACCGAAGCCGTGATCACAGCCTTTAGACAATCAAATAAATAAGACTTTTATCTAATTTGAATCAAACCTGTTATTAAAACGGCTTTCCCTAAAGGAGAGACCGACTCCAATGTGAGAAATTTTCTCCAAAAACCCATCAAATTCCAGGAGAGCCATAAGACAAGTGCCGAGGAGGCGATAAAAGTGAATATCGCGAACAAATTTAAAATATTAAGTATCACTAAAACAATCAGAACTGAAATAATTGATAAAAACTGTAAACCAAATGAATTGAATGAAAACATATTGTTTTTTGTTAATTAATTAGAGCCCACCTGTGCTTCAAAACATTTAATTCTGTTTTTTGTTTTGACTCTTTATTAGATACAGTTCCTACTTATCATTAGATACGAAGGAAATACTGATAACACAATCAATTGTTTTATTAATTTCCAAAATGAGTGGCATTTAATATTTGATAGATAATTGTTTAGTTATACAGTTATTCCAAAATGCTATTCTCCAGGTCTATAATCCAGGCATTTTAAGTTGTTATTTATTGGGCTTTTTTAGTACGGAATTTAGTCATAAGAATAGTTTGCAAATAAGAGACCAAATCTACGAATTCAATGGGAAGGGTTTCCATACACCACCACACGATACAAAGCAATACATCATAACAGGGATACCGAACCCTCGGGTTTGCATTCGTTAACGAATCAATGATAGCGTCGATTACATCACTTGTCTGACTATTAATCTTTTTTATGGCCACTTTGATCTGTCCTTTTAACAAATGCAAAGAACTTTGGCCATAGTCTGATTTGACTTCAGGGGACGTTCTCTCCCATAAGTCGGATACTGAAGTCAGTAATCTTTCCCTGTCTCCCATTGGGGTCCTATTTATAACAAATTTAATTCAAATATAGGAAAGAAGAGAATAAATTTAAAGAAGGACTCACTGGTAAGCCATCGGTTCAATAGTTATCACTTTTACGTCCCATAAAAACATTTCTCTTCGAAGTGCATCAG
>JAQIWF010001674.1:0-11177 GCA_034694965.1 Ceratozetes gracilis | reverse complement strand
GTTGTTTAAATGCAAGAAAACTGCACTAAACCTGAAAATATAATTTCGTAAAATTTATTAGAAAACGAGTGAATTGAGCGCACTTTCACTAAACATCCCACTGAAACATGAATAATTAACAAGGCTGATTTAGATTCACACTCACTCACAAACTTATTAAATATTTAATGATTTTCTTAATTACATTTCCATTAGATTTTAAATCTTTCTAAAAATGACAAATAGTTACAAAATACTGCATCGAATGACATAACAATTTTTGAAATATCAATAAAACAATAATTCATAAGTTAACTAATTTTAACCAAACCTGAAGTTTTTGGAGAGAATGAACTCTTTTGACAAAATAAGAACTCGAAACTCGATTTGATTGAAGTCTTGTCCTCAATTCAAATACCGAATTAACTTAATTCACAGTTGAATTTAATTGAAAGGCGAATAAACTTTAGTACCTTTCAACCAAATTACTCCTTTTTTGCTGCAATCACTCCTTAGTTGTCTTCTCTTTAAATATTTCATCTAGCAACAATTACATTTTGCTGAAAATTATCATAGATATGAATGAAATATATTCCATTAAATAATTGAGTAATGAAATGATTTAAAATTATGCAAAAAATATTTATTGTAAAGAATAAAGATATTGAATGCCATTTAACGACATTCATGTAAATTACATTTTAATTAATTGTCAAAAACTTAAATAAATGAGTAAAACTAAAATCAAAAGATTAGACGCGAGATTCGCTTATTATGTCCTTGTCATTAACTGAGGGAATTTTGCCCGTTATTTGCATTTGCTTTGGATCTATCAATAGGTTAATGGCTGGACTACTGCCCACTGTACTAATGCTTCCAATTTGTTGACACGTTCTTCCAAATGGAGCCCAATTCCAATGGCTTTCTTGAAGAGAAGGGAGACTTCCGGTGAGGAATACATTATTTGCTGACAAATTTTTCGGCGTTGAATTGAGGGGCGCTTTACTTGTATCCCATATTTTGGTTGAGTTAAGATCTTTTCTTAAAACGTCCACAAATTTATTGGCGAGAAATATGAGTGATATTCCCAAAGCGAATAACCCGAGTACTAAATATTCACATAACTCGTTGTGAAATTGATTGGTCTCTTTGTTTGGCTCTCTTCGGAGCCGCTCGAAAATATAGGCCAACACCAGAAACGGGATGAGAAATAAATTCCACAATATCTGCATTTGTGTCCACGCTTTTGATCGGAACCAAAGGGCCAGACATCCGACATAACTGGAGATTAGGGCTTGAATTGTGGTAATAATGCCCAACGCAAACAACTTCTTGTGCTGTTCGCTCTCAACCTTTTTAGTGAACGTGCATTTGTAGAACACAAACACTGATAATATTATGTAAAGTATATTGAAATTCAAATAAATTATCCGAAAATTAGTATATTTGTCCATTTTTGAGGCAATTTTTGCCAATTCTATAGGAGTGTCCGCAATAAATTGGAAGTGACTCTCAAACTAAAATAAAGTATAGGTGTAAGTTCTAAGCTTGAACTCCAACCCTTATAAATGAGTTTTAAAGTGAAATCACAAGTGTTCACAGAATTGGCCAGAATTATGATTAAAGGCTTAATCCAAAGTCAAATTGACTGAAAGGTCAAAGAGTAAATATTAAGAAAAAGCTCAATTGAGGCATTTTATTCCAAAACAACACATTTTCTTTAAAGTACATTGGTCTTATGCCCTTTATCCAGTTAATGTAATGATATAGCTACAGGTATTATTTGGCTATAGGGCCCAAGACCAGTTTGCTCTACAGAAAATGTGTTGTTTTGGAATAAAATGCCTCAATTAGCAAATAATCAAGTTGATTGCCAATTACAACTTGTAAAAATTACCCGCAATTTGTTTACTAACGTAATTCATGTCTTGTCATCATTTATTCAATAAACTCAACGAATGAGTAATAAAGTGTGAGATAAGACTTTTATAAAATCATTTATATTTATAATGCATACAATGAATTGCCAAAAGGGCTTAACTTTTATAACCAATATAATAGGCCAAAAATTGGTACTTTTATAACCAACTAATAACTGTTAAAATAAAGTATAAAAAGGTATAAATTGTCGTTTAAGTGATTCATATGTTGATCCATGAGTTGAAAGAGCGCTTAGATTTCGTCAACAAATATTCATTTCATTTCATTTTAGTGTTCATAGAGTCAAGACATGGAACCGATGGACACTTCAGAGTCAAAACCTTCTTTAGGCAGAGGGAGAGGCCGCTTATGGAACGGACTTCCGCCGAGTGAGAGTCCACCCAAAGTGGCCGCCACTCAATCTAAGAACGTGTTGAGCGCACAGCAGTCGGTGCGACCAAAGGTGAGCACAGCTCCCACTCAAAGTACATCACACCGTCAGACGAGTCGGGCGCCGGTCAGACCGACAGTCAATAACTCGTATTCCATCAGCGCTTCTGAACAGGCAGCTCGTCTGAAGAGGGCGACCGCTCGCACGGGTATACCCGCAGACTTCTTCGACGACATGTGGAAAATCGATGGCAATACAAGTATGTCTAAACACAGTCATCTCTTCGCTAGTCCTCAATACCAGAGCGATTCCAAAGTGAACTTCAATGTTAAGGAGGAAAAGGAGGACGAGAAGGAAAAGTATGACTCCCTGTCGGCCACCATTTGTTAACCAATAATTGTTTTTCTTTGAATTATCTCTTATTCCTCAGGAAGTATAAGGGACTGCAATATG
Organism: Ceratozetes gracilis; assembly: GCA_034694965.1. Taxonomy (NCBI): domain Eukaryota; kingdom Metazoa; phylum Arthropoda; class Arachnida; order Sarcoptiformes; family Ceratozetidae; genus Ceratozetes; species Ceratozetes gracilis. Next base: position 8,434 of record JAQIWF010001674.1, on the reverse strand, counting down.
CAGAGGAAGCCAAGAAGAAAGAGCGCGAGAGAGTGCTGGTCAGTACTCCCTCTGTGGCCAAACCATTGGCTTTTAATTAATTCCTTTGTTTGACAGCAAATACAAAGAGAGGAGAAGGAGATTATGGGCTCCAGAAGCCAGAGTCCGGACAGTCAGGCCTCGAACTTGAGAACAGATAATCGGAACGCATCGACGCTATCACTTGAAACCTCTCTGTCGACAAACATCGAGAGTGTCGGCACTTATCAGCCATTGGAGAAAATGGAAGCCATTGTCGAAGACGAGGAGACACCACAGATAATCGGCCGTTACTTTACTGACAAACCTCGTCGACAAAAACTCCCGATCAGTGACTACGAGGATAGGATAGTAAAGGCTGTGAACGCGTGTCGAGTGGTTATCATTGAAGGCACCACCGGATGCGGAAAGACCACTCAAGTACCGCAATACATAGCTGATGACTGCGCCCAAAGAGGTGTTCCCTTTAATATAGTGGTGACTCAGCCCAGACGTATCGCCGCCCGTTCCATAGCAGTCAGAGTGGCTGAAGAAAGACAGTGGGAATTGGGGACAGTTGTCGGTTACCAAATCGGTTTGTATTTTATCAAAATTGTGGTCAATTTCTCATATTTACCTCTTCGTGACCTTAGGAATGGATAATCAGCACATGAGTCAAGAGACTCGACTTCTTTACTGCACAACAGGAGTACTCCTTCAGAAACTGATAAACCAGCAAAAGTTGGACATCTATTCCCATATTATCATCGATGAAGTGCACGAGCGGTCCATAGAGACCGACCTCTTACTGCTGGTCATCAAGAAGTTAATGCATTCGAAGTCCCATTCAGTGAAAGTGATTCTAATGTCGGCCACCTTCGAAGTGGAACAACTCAGGGATTACTTCACTCTGGAAGTGCTTAACGATGACGACGAGTTGATTAGCACTGTTGGCCCCACACATATCAGAGTTAAGGAAAAACCCCAACAGCTCCACGTTTACTATATGGACAAAATTAAACACGACCTCCGCTTTCCTGAATTTGTTCCCGATGTCCGCTATAGGCAGTCAGACCTCACCGAAAAGGATGCGGCCTCTGTTGGACAGGAGGCGATGGAGTTATGCGTTTGGATACTGGAGAAAGGGCTGTCCACTCTCGAGAGTAAGCATTCCCCTTTATTTATGTCGATCCCTATTGAATGACTGACCATATTCTGTGCTCAACAGACAGGGCGAGTGTGAAGCCTCGCGGATCTGTACTCGTATTTCTTCCCGGTTTAGAGGAAATACACGAATTAAAGACAAGACTCGACAGACTTAACGTCCAGTTTAAGTATCAGTGGGTTATTCTTCCGCTCCACTCATCCATACCACATGAAAAACAGAATCTGGTGTTCCAACAGCCCCGGGGAAGGGAACAGAAGATAATCCTCGCCACCAATATAGCCGAGAGTTCTATAACAGTGCCAGACGTGGAGTTTGTCATTGATTTCTGTTTGACTAAAAATTTGGTGATGGACTTCGAGACCCACATACCTGTGCTGAAGATGGAGTGGGCATCAAGAGCTAACTGTGAGCAGAGGGCGGGCCGCGCTGGCCGCTGCTCAGACGGTCGGGTGTATCGACTCATAACAGAGGTCTTCTGGCGGTCAACACTATTGCAATACTCACAACCGGAGCTCAACCGCTCACCACTTGACCTGTCCATACTCAGAGTCAAAATGCTGAATATGGGGCCGCCTAAAGACTTGCTGGGATTGGCACTCGACCCGCCAGACTTGGCAGACATCTACCACTCTGTTCTACAGCTCAAACAAGTCGGTGCCTTCGCTGTCAAAACCACACATAAGGGACGGGTTTATTATGAGGACGAAGACGGAGATCTGACCGTTTTGGGTCGGATTATCTCCCATTTGCCAATTGACATACGGTTGGGTAAACTCATATGTATGGGACATGTCTTCGATGTGCTCGAGGATTGCATAATCATCGCCGCCTGTCTGTCCACACAAGGTTTGTATTCCTTTTCCTTATTGTACTCTATTTTAAGTACTGTTCCTTTTGATACATTTTTAACCTTTAATTTGAAGGTATGTTTCGTCGGGACTTCGGTCAGGCACTGAACGCATATAAGTCACGACTTGCGTGGGCTGACCGTTCCTTCAGTGACTCAATCGCACACTTAAATGCTTACAAGACATTCAAGAAGTTCTCGGCTGAGTTCGACGCCGATCCCAAAATGGCGGACAATTGGTGTAAACAGAATTATATTCAATACAAACGCGTCAAAGAAGTGGATTACATGATCGGTGAACTCATCACTCGACTCGGCCGCGAAAATATTGGCATTCCCGAACGGCCTAACCTTAGGCGTAACAGACATGAGGAAGAGCTCATTATTAAAGTACGATTCATACCTTTAAAACAATTGTTTTGATTCATATTTGTTTTTTGAATCCCTTCCTATGCACAGGTAGTGATGTGCGCTGCATTCTACCCTAACTTCTTTAACCGAAAAGAGATCGACATTTCTCGCATCGCTAAAGATCTGTGCAATAAAGACCCGATGGATACGGTAGCCATTCAGGGACTTCCCCAAAATGAGGGCCCAATCTATACTCAGGCCATTAGAGATCTCTTCTCGATCTGCTCCAAACGAATTGACATCAATTATGAGGAAACGAAGGCTTACCTCACATTCCTTGACGATAAGCACCCTCTTCGGGATGCGTTCGAACTTCATATTCCCGCCAAAATCAAACGAGAACTCGACTGCAGCAGTCGTTCCTCACTGTCAACAATTAAGTCAGAGGACAGGTCTACGCCTATGACAGAAGATAGTACTGTGGGCTCGAATACGGACACAACCTTTAGTTCGGCCATACAGCGGTTGGCGCGCAAAGACCTGAAGGAGACGACCATAAAGACGGCTGTCTATGTGGCAGTAGCTATGAGACAGCACCGGGAGATCAATAAGGATCTGCCAAAACTGAACCAACAGACTGTCGATAGAGAGATGAAATCCATTAATAAGTATTTTCCCAATGATTTGCCACTTCTGTGAAACTAATGTCCTGTTCCTTAGGTTCACAAACGATGAGCAGAAGAAGAAGCAGACCTTCTATTCGAAGCGGGTGTCTGTACCACACGTCCTCACCCGAATGAAACTGAACAGACTCCAGATGCCGGCCTACGACTGCTCAGAAATGGAGATCCGGATCACACATATCGAAAGTCCAGACAAATTCTGGGCTCAATACACGGCAGACATAACCACTAAATTTATGAATGATCTCTCGTATCTCATCACATATGAGATCGAAACCATTCCGTGTGAGTCAGAGTCCATACAAATCGGGGATATTGTGATCGGAACTATGGTGTTATGGAATGGCGCCAAAATACACGGCAGGGCCCGTATTGACAATATTGAGTACAAAGGAATGACTAAAGAAGTCCTAACGGTTTGTGTTAACTGAATGTCCAATTTTACATCAAATGTTAGGACAGTTCTGATTATTCATTTGATTCACTTTTAATATTGACTCGATTTCGGCTATTTTTAGCCCAATTTGACACAAATTTTGATATTTTTTCAAATAATTCTTTTGTTGATATGAAATGATTTTGTTCTCAGGTGACGGTCTTCTTCATTGACTATGGGGTGACCCGAGTGGAAGACAATATCAGTCAATTGTCGCTTTTGCAGGGCAATACTCCTTACAAAATGTTTGAAATCCCGCCGCAGGCCGTTCGCTGCTCGTTGTCTGAAGTGAATCCGTCGGCCATTAGTTGTCACGACAGCTGTTGGTCGAAGAAGTCGATCGAATACTTTAAAAAATTTATAGAAAAGAAGGACACAATGACTGGTAAGACAATTACCAAAATTGGATCTAATTATTCACTTCTTTGACCCAATTTTGGTCTAATTTTTAAATTGCTTTGAAATGACTTTCATATGATTTGTATCTAATTTTGATATCTATTTGCAGCAAAAATCTATTCTGTGATCAATAGAGTGGTACGACTGGAACTGTTCGACAATGTCAACAGAGAAGAGTCTTTCAATGATATGCTGATTGGAATCGGTTTCGGAGAGAAATGGGAGGAAAGCCCTCAATCAAAGCTCAACCACGATCAGAGACGCACTGCACAACTCGGACGTAATATATCTGAGGGGACCTTCAAACTGGAAGAAATCGATCAGAAGGGTGTCTACGATCCGGACGATGTGATAGAGGTATGCCCTCTGCTCTTCAATTGTCATTATTTAACTAACTTTTGGAAATTTTTTAATTTATAGCTCGAAGTGAAGTTCAATGCGAATGACAGAACTCAGAATATCAGAACTCATGAGAAGATTCTGCTTAAAGGTCCCTACAGTCCCCTTGAGGTGAGTCCTATTCTCAGAAGTATTGTTTAATCAGATTTGACTAATTCTCTCTATTTTAGTGCAATTTTACGGGTATCTCCCGTCAGACCTCACATCGGGGGGTAACCATCGATAAGGGTTCTGTCAATTGTGTGGTTTTAGAGCCGGACTACCTTTCGAAACACACTCGCCTTCTGGTGGCCTCCAGTATGGGTTTGGGTCAACAGAGCGGTAATATTAATCTGAGAGATACTACTTTAATGCCAAACATCCGCGGCTTCCCGGCCCTAATGGCGCTCCTCTTCGCGCCCAGAGTTCAGTTGCGGTGCAATAAGGAACGAACACAATATGTGGGCGCTATCTGTGGCCTCGGATTTAGCAAAAATACGATGAAAGCATACGACCAGGAATATGACGCTGAGGTCTGCCCTAATGTTTGCCTAAAGTTGTCGTTTAATGCTTTGTTTCAATACTTAAGATTGTCTTCGATTCTGACATCTCTAAGGAAGATATGCTTAAAGTAAATATCATTCGGTTTAACATCAGTTCTCTTATGAAGAGTCGCGAATCGCTTCGAGAGTTCACCGAAAACTCATTGGCCATCAAACAGAGGAAAGTCCGCCGTAATGTCATCGAACTGTTGGATCGACGCCGACGTCTTCAGGACTCGACGGGAGTGTATGTCAATTATAAGTGGTCTGACATTACCGCCGATGATATCAATGCATCTTTGAATAAATCTGATGCCGAAATCAATGCGGATCTGTTGCCGCTCTGCGAAATGCAAAGACTGGAACCGTATGACTATTTCGAAGACATTGAACAGAATCTCCAGCAGCTGAAGGCCCTGAGCGAGGGGTATGTCTTCTGAGCAAAGGCTCATTTTTGCCTATAAATTGATTGAATACTGATTTGTTATTCCAGTGCCGTATCGATGTTCACTAAATGCAAGTTATGTAAGTTTGCGGGCTATACCTGTGCTGATGTGGCCATTCATTTGCGCTCTGATCAACATTTGGATGCCATCAAAGACTTCAACAAAGAGGTTAAGGTTAATGAGTCGGAGCTCAAGAAAGCGCAGTACTTTAAGGAGTGTCAGGACGATGGTGTCGACAACGAAACACAAGAGATCTTTGATATCGACTCCGATGATGACATCGAATAAGTGTCGACCCCTTTATATCATAGTATTATCGCTCAACTGTTCAATAAATACATCTCTTATTCAAACTATTGTTAAACTGAAAGATATTTAAATTTAAACCAATGATTACGTAAAACACTTTTATAATCTCAACAAAACACTATTCACTCGAATTACTCTATTTTAATGACATTTCTTCAAAACAAGTGATAAATAATTTTTGTATTCATTTAAGCAATAAATAGTGAAAATATTATTAAAGACTTAAAAATATTGATAATAAACAGTTAATTATTGCCTATCAATGTCTCAATTACTATAAAGTTACCAAAAATACTGTCTTTGCATCTCTGCGCGCCTTAAGACACTATTTTCTAGTGTCTTGGAACTGCCTTCGGCAGCTCCCAGACTCGAACTCACAGCTCGCCTTCGGCTCGCTATAAGCGAGCATGCAAACTTAACCCATTACACCAATGAGCCTTCCAACAAATACACCTGGTTAAAACTTCTAGTCTTTTGTGTGCCATATTGCACATCCCTTAAATTATTAGCCACCCCTTACCCATCACTGATCTATTTGCCACTCACTGTCTATTCTCTGACTTATTTTATATTTTGATTGAAAAAAAGAATGAATTTTAGTAATAATTTGTATTTTATTTGAAGTCCAGTCACTGCACAGAATAAAACAAAAAGAGTACATAATTTGTAATTCTATTAAGACTTAAAGAAAATCACAAAATGGATCAAAACTTAACACAAATATAAATGATTTAAACGAAAGTTGTCTTCAAAATCACAACTCATTTGATTTGTGATTCAATCCAATCAATAAAATACTTGACTTTTGCGTAAATTCCTGTAAAAAACAGCAAATCATTAGATTTAGAGACAAATTGGTGGCCATCCCTTTAACCTACTATTAAAGCTAAGGATGGCCTACTATTAAGCCATACCTGGAAATCCTGGTTCAGCGCACTTAAAACCAAAGGATACGACTCCCAACTGATACCATCGCTGCTCAACTTCCACAGCAAGAGGTCCGCCACTATCGCCCTGACACGAGTCTTTGCCACCTGTGCGCACACCGGCACAGATATGCTGTTCGTTTATGCCCTGAGGAAAGGCTGATTCATGGCCTGCGATCTGAGAGTAGTTTCGATTGCATTCCTTGTTGTCAAGTATAGCGACGTCTACTTCTTGGAGTTCATCACTGATGGAACCACCAAAACGTGTGGCACCCCACCCCACTATTTTTGTTGTACGGCCCACAAAGGACTCAGCGGCGAAGAGGGAGGCCTTCGGCAAACATATGGGGCCGACAGTCGGCAAAAATTCAATTTTATTCTTAACTCTAATCAACGCCACATCGAAATAGTGTTGAACTGTATTATACTGTTTGTGGACAAACACTTCAGAGATGTCCAGAAATTTGATCTGTTTGTCGGAGAGCCGGTGGGCGCCCACCTTCACCAGAAACCTGTTCGCCCGCACCTTCTGACCGTCTGTTCGCACAAAACAGTGCGCCGCCGATAGGATGTAGTTCTGGTTGATTATAGCGCCCCCACATATAAAACGGGGCGGATTTTTGGGGTTCACTCGTTCGTAAATTGAGACCATCCACGGCCAGGTATTGGGCTGTGCGTCCACTCCTATAAAAAAATTGAATAATTATTAAGTCAGGACATAACTACAGACATCCCTAACCCCTTCCCAATTGAAAGCATACTCACCCCCAACGATGGCTGCAATGTTCGGCCGTTTACCACATTCTTCGAGTTTATTATTCGGTAATACTTTTGACAAAAAATGTTTCGTTTTAATGAATTTAAAACAATTTTTAAAATTCAAAATATTTACCAGAATCTGGTTTTTCGTCATTATTTTCCTCTTTTTCACGTTTGAATGGACAGCATATCGATGGAAAGGTTGAGCTCTGGCCTGACTTATGCTTGCATTTCAATGGTTCGATACTTGGGTCCAATGTTTTGCAAGGATTTAATGCATGGGTCTGACAGAGACCCGGATTATTCAGTTTCGTATGGCATTCAACTTTGCATAGATTTTGACGGTTTTTGGAAAATTTCCTCAAATTTGTCATATGATCGCACTCTACATAAGTGTCTTCACTCACATTCAATGAATTTTTGGAATTTTCTATGAGTTTTAGACTTAGAATCAAAGTCAACAAATTGGTGAACAAAACGATTCTGATTATAAGTTTTGTCATTTTAGAAGTGATTTTCAAATTTAGTCATCGATTAAATGACAACAAAATGAATGAATTTTTATTTCTTTGTCGCCTTTTATAGGAATTGATTGTTCGCTCACTTATGTTAAGGTATTTTTAGTTGTGTCTCGATTTCTAGAAAACAAAATGTTTCGGGTGTTATGACGAATGCAATTCGTGATGGAAAACAGAGGGACAGGCAGTCAGAGCCCGATTCGTGACTATGATTTCATTGTCAAAAAAGTTATATTTTGTCCAAAATTTAGGTTAAAATTTGTTGTGTTAAAGAGAGACCTATTTATGACTCTAGTAAGTCAACATTTCCACCTAGATTTATTTTTCAATGTGATATTGCTCTGGAATTAGGTAACCTGTTTATTTTAGAAGAAGTAATCTTGTTTATAATAATGAACATGTTAGTTTTTTAATGAAATTAAATATTTTATTTGTTCGAAACAAAAGTTGAATAACAAACAAACAGAGAAATTATTGACAAATAATTAAATTCGTTTTGATTTAAACCTTGTTTATCATACAATTGTCTAAATCACCATGTTATTATTATTAGAAAATATAATTAATCTCGAGCTTGAATCGAGAGAAATTAGCTCTATTTGATAACAAGTATCTTTAATAAGGGGACGTTCGTAAATTACGTACGCGGTTTTGAGTAAAATGCGAGACCCCCCT